>CM076569.1:750100107-750260107 GCA_034641835.2 Pinus albicaulis
CAGTTGTTAGTATGAATCTTTATTCAAAGTGTGCGAAAAAAGACCACTTTAGCTACGCATAACTTATAGCCCTAACAGCAGAAATGACTGCAAATATCTTCAGATCTGCAATTAGATGATCAAGATAAATGCTTCAAAAATCTACATCTATGCATTAGAAGACATAAAATAGTAGAAAAATAATATTTACTCCATAGATCCAATAGACAAGAAAATAATATATCCAATGAATAATTTTATTAATGGCACCTGGGAGGAAAACACAAGAGGGTGTTCCCTGTTCTCCTCAATGGGATGCGTTCTTGTGAGTCCTCAACACTTCAGATTTAGAACACCTCTCTCCTGATGGTATAGAAAACCCAGAAAAAAATGGAAAAATATGGCTATGATTATGGATTAATAGCCAAACCAAGTGTTCAGATCCGGAGTGATCTTTAGGCAACAAAAGGTGACAAGTGAATGGGAAAACCCTTTTATTTATAACAAAATATTGGGTTAGTCTAGAGATTGGTGCATAGTTAAAATATTATTAACCAATTCTAGATCCAAATTTTAATGGAATATTTTATTATATTTGTTGGAGGGAAAAGGAATTTGACTTGAGTCAAATCCCTTTATTTGCAAATAATAAATAAATAAATGATTTATTTATCATTTTAAGGATGTGATTAAGTAATACTAAATAAATAAATGATTTATTTATCATTTTAAGGATATGGTTCAGTAATAATCAAATAAGTAATCATTTATTTAATTATTTAAGGGGCACTGAGGTGAAAATGTGAAGCTGGGTTACACTTTTTGCCCTTTTTTGAGAAAAAATTTTCATTTTTTCCGGTTCTTCAACTTTCTGCAAACTATAACAATTTTTCTGTGTAGAATTTCATTTTGCGATAAAAATAAAAGTTGTGAGAAATTTTGTTAGCTTTCTATTACTTATTTTTTGAAATTTTTTTATGCAGATTTGATATGTAAACTTAGCGTTTCTTTGAGTGTGTGTTTCTTAACAATCAAAGGATTCATAAGAAGTCATGTTATGACGCAATGTTGTATTCATTGAAAATTTGTGTTTTTGAAAAAACAAAATGTGTTACAACAATCTAGACAAAGTCTACTTTGTTTTCGTCATATTTACAAAGCCAATGGATGCATATCATAATTACTAGAATTTTTTGAACTGGTCCAATACGAAAAACTGCGTATTTTTGATATGTTTCGCGTGGCAACAAATTTCTTAACATATAAGTTATAAACTAAAAATCTAAAAGCTACCCATTAGAGTCAATGGACCAATGTAATGCCCCATAATTTTTTCAATTTCTTTTACAATTTATTTTGGGAGATACAAAATTTTGATTTCACTATTTTTTTAATTTTTTTTACAATGTATTTTGGGAGATACAAAATTTTGATTTCACTAAATCACGATGACCCTCAAAAATTGTTTGCACTCATTTTATTAGAAAAATAATTACAATTAATAAACGTTTACGAAATTCCATAAAAGTTATATTTCCTGAACGTAGATTCAATTCTGAAAATGCTTGTCTTGGTTCCGACAGTTGATTAACAACCTTTCATGGAGTTTAATCAGTCCAAAGTTGCAGAACTGTTTTCAGAACCTGGTTTTGCGTAATTGGTGACGCGTTAGTTCGGCCGAACTATTAGTAATAGTTCGGCCGAACTATGTTTTCCGGTTACGAGTCGTTAAAACTAACGTCTTAATAGTTCGGCCGAACTTTTTATCAAAATTTCAGCCGAACTATTGTGTAATTCTCCGTCGGCCGGAAACTTTTGTGGAGCCCCCTACAAAACACATATTTCGCGTCAATATAAATTGCCGCGAAATGATTCACAATTTTTGCACATTTCGCACTTCATTTCATTTTACAACTTGGTTTGAATTCAAAAACTTTTCTTCAAAGTTTGGGTTTAAAGAACTTTTTTGGAAGACATTTTTTGGAGGCGGCGTGATTTTTCTTGGAGGTTCAAAGTTTGAGTTTAAAGAACTTTTTTGGAAGACATTTTTTGGAAGCGGCATGATTTTTCTTGGAGGTATATACATGTTTTGTGTTGAAATAAATCTTTTGAGCTTCTTTGTTCAAAAACTTTTCTTCAAATTTTGGATTTAAAGAATTTTTTTGGAAGACATTTCTTGGATGCGGTGTGATTTTTCTTGGAGGTATGTACTTGTTTTGTGTTGAAGTACGTGTTTTGGATTGGATTACGTATTTTTTAGAAAATATTTTTTTAAATTAAATCTTTTGTGATATTGTTTGTAATTGAGTTATTGTCTAATTTTTTAAAGGAAATTTTTTGAACCTCATACCCTATTATCATGGGAAATCGAAGAACTTATGTGAGAAAATATGATCGAAAAAGAAAGCCCGAGGAACGTAGAGAAGAGACGAGACAATATCGCAAAAGAAAGTTAGAAGCTCTCTCAAATATTGAAGAGGAAAATCAACCTCAAGCAGAAATTGAAGCAGGTATGTAAATGTAAATATTACATGATCTATTTATATATATTTAAAATTTTCCTAATGTAAAATGTGAAGCTTAATTTTTATTTGATGAACTAGTTTGAAAAATATTTTGTTTGATGTAAACAGACAAAGATATTCCTCTAAATATTGAAGAAGAAAATCAACCTCAAGCAGAAATTGAAGTAGGTATGTAAATGTAAATATTATGATCTATTCATATATTTTTAAATTTTTCCCAATGTAAAATGTGAAGCTTAATTTTTATTTGATGAACTAGTTTGAAAAATATTTTGTTTAATGTAAACAGACAGAGATACTCCTCAAAATATTGAAGAAGAAAATCAACCTCAAGCAGAAATTGAATCGGGTATGTAAATGTAAATATTATGATCTATTGATATATTTAAAATTTTCCTAATATGTATTGACATATTTATTAATTTAGTGATTTATTGAATATATACTATTTTTTCGAATATGTACAGATGAAATCACTATCGATAATGAGATGTTAGAAAATGTCGACACTCACACATATGGAGATAAAAAAACTGACCATGTTATACGATATCGTGTCGATAAAATTTTTGAAATGTTTTTCAAAACTGAGCAAGTGACAGTTCAAGCTCAAATGTTGAAAGGTCTCCTATCATCAAGGAAATTAAAAGAAGTGACAACACTATTGGGTATTCGAAAATCAACCAAAGATAAAAAAATGAAAGAAGAGGTGATAAAAAATATGAGTAGTGCTATAGAGTCAATTAAGAGATCTAGAGATAAAGATGTTTCAAATATACGTAGAGGAATACAAATGGCAATGATTTCACCAAGTACTCAAGAGAATCGTTTAATTCTAACATCTATGGCACGAGCACTGGGAACCTCGCGAAAAACTCTGCACAAACATCGAAAATTTCGACTGCAAATAGATGTAAATGATGAACTCGATTGTTGGAGAGCTATTTGTAGGCAACCATACAAAGATAGACTTGGAGAAGATGTTAAAAAAATAATATATGAATATTGGAAGAACAATTTTCGTGTTTCACCGACTGCAAGACATGTGATGCGAAGAAGAATAGCACGAAATCAATACGAAGAACAAGAAAAACATCTCTTGGAAACCACTCAAATAGAGTTATTCAACAAGTTCAAAGAAGAGAATCGTCAAATTCAAGTTTCACTCAGTGCTTTTGTTCAACAAAAACCATGGTATGTAAAACCTATCACCGTACGCGACACTTGTTGTTGCCGTTATCATGTGGAATTTGAGTTATATTATGACACATTCTTTGATTTCGGTAGAACATTATGGAAGGATTCACCTCCTCCTTCCACTATCCGTGAATTCATATCTCAAATTCTATGTGAAAGAGAAAGCGATGAACTATTTTACAAAAAGAAATGTGTTGGTGGTAAAAAATGCGATGATTGTGGAAATTTGACTAAATTTCAAAATAAATATTGTATTGATATAAATGATCAATCATTGTCCAACATGAAAGTGAAATGGAAGAGATATGAATATATCAGTACATCGATTCAAGGTGCAGATAGTGTTAAAAGAATCGAATTACGAGAAGACGAAATTTTTCTGATAGACTTTTTGAGAAAGTTTGAAGCAGAAATTTACAAATACACCAAGCATTCCCATAGAGCTCGATGGAAAGACTTGAAATTCAAAAAATCTCGTGAAGTTTTTCCACCAGGGACCATTTTGTCAGTGATTGATTTTGCAGAAAACTACACATTTGTTCCACAAAAAGAAATTCAGAGTGAATACTATCATTCTGACCAAGTCTCCATGCTCGTCCATATTTTATATAGACATGCTGAACAAAATGTCAATCATATAGAAAGCACGAGTGAAAATCGACATATCATTAAAGAATATCACTTTTATATCAGTGACGATCGTACACATGATACATTTTTTGTACAACATTGTTTTGGAAAAATTTATGATTCATTGAAAAATCGTGGAATAACATTCAATGAACATTGGATATGGTCAGACGGATGTGTAGGTCAATTCAAATCTACACGATCATTTTTTTGGTTGTGTTGTCTTCATAAGAAAACCTGCATTAAGCATTGTTGGAATTTCTTTGAGACTGGCCATGGAAAAGGAGAACATGACGGTGCAAGAGCATGCATAAAATGAGTACTTTGAAGATATCAAATGAACCACTTTGCATGCCGACTTGTGAACGCTGAAGAAGTTGTTCAATGGTGCAAAACTGCTCTAAGCCATGAGATTAACCCATCAAGAGAAGTGAGAAGGTACATTCAATTTAATTTATATTGGAAATCTAATTTTAAACATTGTACATTTATCATGCAATGATTATTTTTAATTGTATTTTGATATCATATTTACAAATTCTTTTTCTAATTTTCCATATAAAGGTTTTTTTGGCATATTGGAATCGGAGACGTAAATAGATCAATTGGAAATGAGGTTGGAACAATAAAAGGGACTCGAAAATTGCATTCAATTCAAACAAAATTGTCCACAAATGTGTTTGCATTGGATAAAAGAAAATATTCTTGTTTTTGTGATGTTTGCATAGACAACACAAAATCCAATGACGCCTGTGAAAACAAAATGTATGTGAACGATTGGAAACATACAGAGCTAAATACAAAGGGAAAAATGTCTATTGCAATGTTTGAAGAAATGGAATCAGATGAAACTACAATATCATCCGATGGTGATCGAGTTTCTGATCTTGTTAGAGAAGGTAACATTTGAATTACTTTTTAATGATTTAAAGATCTACAAATAAATTTAAATATGCATAATTAAATGTTAAATTTATTTTATTGTGCAGGAGATGTTTTTGCTGGAGTTGCACCTATTGACAACGATGAAAATGTGAAGTATTATTTGATGCATTGCACTGAACAAAAAATGAAATTATTACAAGACTATAATGATCACGGATTTCAGTATGACAAAGGGTCTATTATACTGAAAGGTTATTTTTTCAAACAAACTCGTCAAAGTGGAGACTTTGTTTAATTCAAAGACTATGAACCTGATTCCATAAGTTGTCAATATAGTCACTTGGTGTGTGCAGCATGCATAAAGTTGATAGAAGTTCAATCAAAGAAAAAATCAAAATTAAGAAATGGAAAATGTCAAAATCCGATCATGAACGGATTATTGAAGATAGAATTCCATTAGAATTTTTTTGAGTGAAGTGTCCAACAATTTATTATCTTTGGATTAAATATGTTTTAGACCTTTCAGTACTCAACTAAAAATTGAGCTGCTTATGTTATTTGTGGTTTGCAGATGTTACAAATTGTTTGGGTACAAGCACATGCTCTAGTATCAACTGAAAGTAGTTTTTCTATACATGTGCATTGATTAAAAATGTTATATGTATTGGATATATATATATCCAATATTGGATAAATTAATTGTTCTTGTATATGTTCTCCGACCATATGGTACAAATTATTTCACTTTATTTTGTAAGGTCAGATTTGGTCCCCATATGGCCTAGCCTCCAAGGGACGAGATAACAAGTGGTTGTCCCCACTTGCCCGAATCTCAGCTTTTAAGTACAATTTTACTGTTTATGTCAGGCATCTTACATGATGTCCTAGCCAAAGATAGATTCTCTTTGTTTCAAGTTTCCAGTAAAATTTGTCACCGAATGACCCGCTCGAACTCTTGTAGTAAACACCATACCTTATCTCTCTTGCTCTCCAATATTATTAGGTTTAATTATTATAACAAAAAAATCGTTCTACATTGTCAATAATTTTTTGCGCTTACACTAAAATCAATGAACACTATTAATCCAATGTCTTTACAGGTAATGTACCATCATACATGCAATTATATCAAATTAGAAATCAACATATACAATGAAATCAATGGGGATTGTCTTGTTACAAGTAACATAATTTCAATTTACCATATGTGAAAATGTAGGTTGAAACCATCCAAAACTTTAAGTTTTAAAACCCTTTTGATTATATATTGTGCAACATTAAAACATTAAACATTTAAAGTTCATTAAATATCACATGCAAAATGTAGATTGAAACCATCAAAACTCGAGTTTTAAAAACTTCACATGTCATGCCAATTATAATTCAACTATCCAACAAAAACATTCAACAAATTAAATATCACATGCCAAAGTTGTTTCAAGTTTCCGGTAAAAGTTGTCACCGAATGACCTACTAGGATATTATAAATAATAACTTTGTAAGATCATTTGGCATTCGGAAAAATTCGAAAGTCTTAGACTGTCAATCAATTTAAAGTATCATTCACCCTAGGGAGTGTAAAATATTCAATGTAGGTTGGTGACGATACTCACTCCTAGCTTGAAGCAGTGCCAATGACCAATTCTTTAAGGAATTCCAATGCACTAGACCAAAGTTGGTTCAACCTACTTGGTTTTTCACCCAAGAAATTCCAAGGATGGACTATCTGGACAAACTGCTGAAATTGAAAAGCTTGACATGGAGATACGACAAGGTGAACAAAGACTTCAAGAACTCTTTATGGAAAGGGCTCACTTGAAGGAAAGAAGCACCACGTTGCAGGCTAAAGTCAAGACATTGGAGCAATTAGACAGAATTCGAAAAGGAAAGAGCTTGATCCAATTCAAGTAGACCCAAGATCGGATTGTTCTATGGAGCTTCATGAGAAGAGATATGTGAAAAGGACTGTTAAGCCAAGGGTTAGTTCGAAAGACATATTGGAAGAGGAAATGTTGAAGAAGATTGCAGAAGTAAGGCGCAAGACAAGGAGAAGGAATGATGATGAAAGTTCCTTGGACTTTAGATTCATGTCTACAACCGTACATGGGAAAAATTTCTCTGCTTTGATAGACACGGGAGCTACCCATAGCTTCCTAAGTCGAAAGGAAACTTCATCTCTTTGGAAAGATAGAATTAAGAGTCATTGACATGGATGATCATTCTATGGTGTTGGGACGAGACTTCATGGTTGTAGCACAAGCCATACCAATGATGGACCGAGACATTCTATTAATTCTTGTGATCAATCATAAACTATTTTCTGAACTTCTATTCTTATTTTCACCCTTATTAGTTTTGTCATCTTTCCGTATCAATTATATTAAAAAGAAAGTATAAATTATAAATCATAAACCATTTAAATATTTAGCTCGAACTCTTGTAGTAAACACCATACCTCAAGTCTCTCTTGCTCTCCAATATTATTAGGTTTAATTATTATAACACAAAAACCATTCTACATTGTCAATAATTTTTTGCGCTTACACTGAAATCAATGAACACTATTAATCCAATGACTTTACAAGTAATGTACCACCATACATGCAATTATATCAAATCAGAAATCAACACATAGGTAAACCATTTAAATATTTAGCTCGAAATCTTGTAGTAAACACCATACCTCAAGTCTCTCTTGCTCTCCAATATTATTAGGTTTAATTATTATAACACAAAAATCGTTCTACATTGTCAATAATTTTTTGCGCTTACACTTAAATCAATGAACACTATTAATCCAATGACTTTACAAGTAATGTACCATCATACATGCAATTATATCAAATCAGAAATCAACATATACTACATAATGAAATCAATGCGGATTGTTTTGTTACAAGTAACATTTCAATTTACCACATGCAAATGTAGGTTCACATTCTATCATTCATGTAGTTTTAAAAACTTCAGATACCATTAGAATTATAATTCAACTATCCAACTAAAACATTTAACAATAAATATCACATGCCATGCCAATTATAATTCAACTATCCAACAAAAATATTTAACATATATGTCCAAAAAACTTATTGTAATAAAATATGTCCAAAAATTGTAAATCTCACTCGAGTAATTAGGTTTAATTATTATAACACAAAAATCGTTCTACATTATCAATAATTTTTTGCGCTTACACTAAAATCAATGAACACTGTTAATCTAATGACTTTACAAGTAATGTACCATCATACATGCAATTATATCAAATCAAAAATCAACACATAGGTAAACCATTTAAATATTTAGCTCGAACTCTTGTAGTAAACACCATACCTCAGTCTCTCTTGCTCTCCAATATTATTAGGTTTAATTATTATAACACAAAAATTGTTCTACATTGTCAATAATTTTTTGCGCTTACACTGAAATCAATGAACACTATTAATCCAATGACTTTACAAGTAATGTACCATCATACATGCAATTATATCAAATCAGAAATCAACATATACTGTAATGAAATCAATGGGAATTGTCTTGTTACAAGTAACATTTCAATTTACCACATGTGAAAATGTAGGTTCACATTCTATCATTCATGTAGTTTTAAAAACTTCAGATACCATGCCAATTATAATTCAACTATCTAACAAAAACATTTAACATTAAATATCACATGCCATGCCAATCATAATTCAACTATCCAACAAAAACATTTAACATATGTCCAAAAATATGTCCAAAAAACTTATTGTAATAAAATATGTCCAAAAATTGTAAATCTCACTCGAGTATCAAACTGTATCAAGTTTAACAAATTTTAAAACCATCTAAATTTTGAAATCAAATCAAATATACTGTAAATCTTGTCCATCAAATGGAGGATCTAGCCTCTGGGTCTCGGTTAGCGTCCTATCCTGTAAATAGGAAACCTACATACACAATGCACATGTACTTGAACATTAAAATTTGAAGTTTTAAAAATGAATGACAATATATATATCTAGAACTTCATGTAAACAACAAAATATAACAAAAAAATCACGCAATACCTCGTAAGGTTGCCTCTCCATTTGATGAACATGTTCTGCCATAGAAACATCTGCAATGGTAACCTGTAGAATATACATGTACAGTTAAATATAAATATATATATATATATATATATACATAGATAATTTATATAAATTAAAAACTTTCAAATGAAAATGCACGTGTACATATATAAACTTATTTGAACAATAATATTAAAAAAAAGAACTAAAGACAACTTCTTCAAATGCTGTGGATGTTCCTATCTCCGTCGCTAAAGTCCTTGGAATAAAAAATCTTCTATACGAACCTAAATTCAAAATTTTTTAAATAACTCAAAATATAGATCTCTCTCTATATATCTCAATTTTTAATGAAACTTTTTGAGGTAACATAAATTTTGAACTTGTGAAAAATTGTCGATACTTGTACATCTCCCAATGAAGTAGAAGGTATATCTCCTAAGGAAGAAGAAGGTACCGCCATCCCAAAAACATCAGATGGAATCGGTACCGCCATCCCAAAAACATCAGATGGAATCGGTACCTGTTAAAACATTTTATCGAATTATATATATACATACATGTACATGTGTGGCAACAATTATTTATTTTAGAGTCACTTAAAAAACACTAACATACATGTGCCAACATATCATGATGGGCAGACCCATCTGCATCGTTTGAGCCAGAGGTCCCGAACGTAATATTAATATTTTCATCACGCATCATGCCTGAGAACTGCAAATGGTGTTTTAACATATAATCATACATTTTTGTTAGATTAATGTACACATACAAATAAATGTATACATGTGTACATACACATGTATTTATTAAAAATTGTACACATGTATATATAAATATAATTTCAAACCCTAAGGTCACTAACACATACCGTTCTGGTGCCCTCTTCCTCACGAAAAATTAGGTCTTGCAGACCATTGCGACAATTTATTGCGTATGTTCGGAGATCTTCAACATTCATGTTGTAAATCTCCTCATATGTATGATAAAAAAAATTGGCACGTGCATTTTCACGTGCTCTTTGTCGATTTAAGCCAATATCGACTCCACTCAATCCGCTATGAACATTTTCGATCATAACATCTCTTGCTTCACGACTTATTTGAGAAGTCGCATCCATCTCTAATCGCAGGGTTTCGACTCGAGACGGTCGACTCATCAATGGTGGCTCAGGGCAAGGCAACTCCACATCTCGCTTAGTGCCCTTACGTTGATATGATCGACCTCTCCCCGGGCCAAAAAATTCTGAAGGAAGGTCATTGTAGTCGGGTTTCATACCCAAAAACAATTCTTCATAAAACATTTGTGCAAAATAAAGAGGAACCTCATCGTTCCATGGAATCCTTCCAAAGGCCGCAAGATGTCGATCATACAAATATTTTTCTTTGTCTGGGTGCTTGAAATACTGCACCTTCAACATTTTTCTTTTTGGCCCTTCCTTATAATTAAACATTGCCTTAGCATCATCTCTTTTTACTCTCTATTTTATGTCCTGCCATTTATCGGGACCTATCACTGTTTCTTTTCTCTTTCTCATCACTTCTACAAACGAATCAGTCATTGGCCCCAAATTCTTGTACACTTTTACCATTTCACTCAATGAATGTGTAACTATTTCGAGGCTTTGTCTACTCTCAGCAGGTAGAGGCAAAGCCTCGAGATCTCTTTGCAATTTTGCATGAAGGCTTTCACACCTTTGTAAGGTGCATTCCTACATGTTCGTTTCCCATGGTATATTAGTAATCTCAGCCGGATAAGTTGTGTTAGGTTGACAGCCTTCTTCTTCAATGTAGCACGCTGCCCTGCGTCTTTTTTGACCACTGGCTCGAACATTTTCAGCCTCTGCATCAATATATATAAAATTTCGTATATTAGAAAAAACACGTGTAAAAAAAGTTGTACAAATTTAATGAAAAAATATTAAAATTGATGGCAACCTTGATGTTGTTGGTTAACATCATCTCCAACATGACCCTGCTAAGAACCAACCCCAGAATGACGCTGCTGAGAACCAGACCCACAGTGACCCTGTTGAGAACCAGCAGCCGTTGATTGGCCTTCGGGGGAATAAATATCACCCCCTTCCCGCAACCTGCTACCACTCATACCTCGACCAGTTGAACCTTGGCCACGCTCCATGGATGGAGTAGAAAGCCTTCTCCTCTTGCCTCCTAAAAATTAAAATATGAAACTTATTAAAAACTAATTTCACTCACAAAGTTAATAAAAAAATCAATTCCATATGTACACACATATATGGAGATTTAAGATTATATTTAAATATCGTGAACATCCTCCGATCCCTGAGCCTCCATATGGGATTTGGCTGATCTTCGTCTTTCATCCTCCATGATATATATCTATTGGTCGACATTCACAAAATAGATTTCAAAAAATCAATACCTCAGAGTAAAATCCAGTTTGGGGCTGTTAAATCCAGTATGTTCTATATTTCTTACATTTCTGCCCTCCTATTTTTCTTTCCAACCAAGGTTTGTAAAATAACATGAGAAGCAACATGAGACTTAGAACAATCATTTTCATTATCTATATGGAAGGCAAGAATGATTATATCCCCTTGAGCTTAAGGGTATGTAGTTTGTCAATTTTTATCATATATTTTTTGGCAAGTGTAAATGTTTTTTTTTATCTATAGTACAAGTCATGAGTTCCCCAATTTTACCTTATGTAAAGCATGATTCTAGGATTACTAAAATTTGTACTTGGTTTTTTAAGAACATATCAAATAAAGTTTTTGAGAAGCAAATATGGCTTGTTCCTTAGAATTTGGCACTTAGAATTTCCATAACGCTTATAACCCCATCCTTACAATTTTTATAATTTCCATGATGAGACATTTGAATTTCCTTCCCCATATTTCTTGTTAATCATTATAACCTTAAAATGGCTAATATTGGTTTGTCATCATCATCTAAAAATGACTTGGCAGATGAAAATTTACCATGTCAATCATCATCACTTCACACCATCTCATACATGACTCCTTCTACATATTATATGCATGAATTTTTGGAATGTCATCCTCTCTACCTATCCCATGAATGATTGTGACAACAGGTGAATAAAATACAATTTATAAGAAAAATATAGTTTCTAGTTTGTCCTCCTCCATCCGCCCCATAGCTAGTGATTTCTCAATTTTCCACTTCCAACTTTCTATTCTCGAAATTGATTAGCAGCTAATTTTATCGATAGCCACACCAATATACATATAATTATCATATACACTACTACATTAATGAACTCTACGTTGTTTTTTATTGTAAAGTCCAATAACAAACAATGTTAATTGAGTTTAGTAGTGTATATAACAATTTCTTTGACTTCCAGGTGTGTTGTGACTATTAGTAGAATTAACTACCAAAATGAATTTCCAAAATAAAATGTTGGAAGAGAAAAAATAGGCAATCACCGGATATGGAGTGGGTGGAGGAGGAAAAAATTATAGTGATCCCTTCCTTATCAAATTTCCTTTATTCACCTAATGTCACAATCAATCATGGTCTAGATAGAAGGGATGACCTACCATAAATTCAATCATATAATGTGTAGAAGGGTCATATGTAGATGGTGTGAAACGATGATTACAAACATGGTAATTTTTCATCTACTAGGTCATTTTGAGAGGATGATTACAAACCAGTGCTAGCCCATTAAAGGTTATAATCATTGGCGCCTAATGTGGGGTGGACAATTTAAATCAAGTTCGTATCAAAGTACAATTTAGCTCATTTTAGTCAAGGTTAGTTAGAAGAATTAGCTATTGGTTTCTACCTTCAATTTTCTCTGAAAATGAATGTGTACGTGCTTTTGAGAGACATTAGAGACATTAGAGGAATAAGGTCCAAATTTTTGATGAAAATGTGCTATGAAAGTAAAGGGTTTTAAAGGCAAGCATGTACAAGGCATAGTTGAGCCAAATGTTCTTCAATAAGGGCCTAATTATTTGGGTCTTGGTTATGGAAAACATGGAAAATGCCCAAAGCCAAGGAGGCTTGTGAGGTTTGTGTTCATGATGAATGGAACATGTACATAGTTTACCTTAAAGTTGTTGTGTTTTATGGATATTAAAATGAATAAATTCTATTTAGATCCATTCCAGAGATTGACTGCAGGGGCATTTACTAGATATGTCACCTTTCATAAAAGATGAGATCCAGAGGCTACCTGGCCCTTTACAGACTCTGCCTATAGAACTTGTAGAAGTAAACATTAGAGGCATTAACAATATCAAAGAACGTTTTCATGCTCAGACATGGGAATGTGTCTCTTTCCCTACGCAAAAAAATAGTTCTTGAGGTAGTTAATCTTCATAGACATGTCATCAAGCAAGTCAATGTGATCATCCCTCCTTCCCTCCCTTGTAAAATAATTATGTTTTGCGGGTCAGAAAGCCAAAATATAGAGACAATTATCACCAAATCCAACGTACGATTATGCATGATGGAGAATATCTAGCGCTTTCCCTTGTTAATATATTTAATAATCTCAATATTTATTTAAAAGTATCAATAGTATTTCGACGACATCACATTGTTCAAATCTCATGGTCGAAATACTATTGATACTTTTAAATAAATATTGATATTATTAAATATATTAACAAGGGAAAGCGCTAGAGATTCTCCATCATGCATAATCGTACGTTGATGCTTATAGAGTGAAAAAACTGAAAGAATCAACTTGTAGGGTCATTTTAATGGGGGTGGAGAATTCAGGTCTTTGCAAATTCAAAGTATGGTGCATGTTGCATGAAGCAAGATGTTGAAAGTAGAGTTATGTTAGACACACTTAAATGCAACAAATATGGAAATTTGTACATGAGCTCTATTATTTGACTTAAGAGTTAGTTGTTTGAAAAGGCATGTTTTGTCAACTTGTGTTTGGTTGATGATTTTGTACACCAATATGTAAGAGTACATGGACATATTCACATGATGTGAATTTTTTTTTCTTTGAAGGAGAAAAATGATGTGTTTTCAGTTTGATGGTTTTGCTTGTGACAAGACGTCACAAGATTTTGCGTAGGTCCACTCTTTAGCGAGAGCCTCATGATTACAACCTATCCGTGAGAATCAAATGGGAGTGCATCCTCATTTTGAAAACAAGTCGGATTCTAAGCTACCTAGGACTCAAACTATCATTTTTAAATTTGAAATATAATGGTGTTGTTTCAATGCCTGAATCCACAACCCTAACACATGAAATCACTAATCTAATTACACATGAAATAAATAGTTATTTTCTCAAAAATTAAAAATATAACTAAAAACTAAATTCAACATAGTTGAAAGAAAAAGAAGCGCCATTGAAATGGTTTGTTGACAAATGGTTAGATTTCTTATCCAATTAAGGCCTAGCATGTATTTTGATGTTTCATGAATTTCTTTGCAAATTCAAAGTATGGTGCATGTTGCATGAAGCAAGATGTTGAAAGTACATGAGCTCTATTATTTGACTTAAGAGTCAGCTGTTTGAAGAGGCATGTTTTGTCAACTTGTGTTTGGTTGATGGTTTTGTACACCAATATGTAAGAGTACATGGACATATTCACATGATGTGAATTTTTTTTTCTTTGAAGGAGAAAAATGATATGTCAGCAAGCTATGTTTCTTGCATGATGTGTTTTCAGTTTGATGGTTTTTTTTGTGAAAAGACGTCACAAGATTTTGCGAAGGTCCACTCTTGAGCGAGAGCCTCATGATTACAACCTATTCGTGAGAATCAAATTGGAGTGCATCCTTATTTTGAAAACAAGTAGGATTCTAAGCTACCTAGGACTCAAACCATCATTTTTAAATTTGAAATATAATGGTGTTGTTTCAATGCTTGAATCCACAACCCTAACACATGAAATCACTAATCTAATTACACATGAAATAAATAGTTATTTTCTCCAACATTAAAAATATAACTAAAAACTAAATTCAACATAGTCGAAAGAAAAAGAAGCGCCATTGAAATGGTTTGCTGACAAATGGTTAAATATTTCTTATCCAATTAAGGCCTAGCATGTATTTTGATGTTTCATGAATTTCTTTGCAAATTCAAAGTATGGTGCATGTTGCATGAAGCAAGATGTTGAAAGTAGAGTTATGTTAGACACACTTAAATGCAACAAATATGGAATTTTTTACATGAGCTCTATTATTTGACTTAAGAGTCAGTTGTTTGAAGAGGCATGTTTTGTCAACTTGTGTTTGGTTGATGGTTTTGTACACCAATATGTAAGAGTACATGGACATATTCACATGATGTGAATTTTTTTTTTTTCTTTGAAGGAGAAAAATGATGTGTTTTCAGTTTGATGGTTTTGTTTGTGACAAGACGTCACAAGATTTTGCGAAGGTCCACTCTTGAGCGAGAGCCTCATGATTACAACCCATCCGTGAGAATCAAATGGGAGTGCATCCTTATTTTGAAAACAAGTAGGATTCTAAGCTACCTAGGACTCAAACCATCATTTTTAAATTTGAAATATAATTTGGTGTTGTTTCAATGCCCGAATCCACAACCCTAACACATGACATCACTAATCTAATTACACATGAAATAAATAGTTATTTTCTCCAAAATTAAAAATATAACTAAAAACTAAATTCAACATAGTTGAAAGAAAAAGAAGCGCCATTGAAATGGTTTGCTGACAAATGGTTAGATTTCTTATCCAATTAAGGCCTAGCATGTATTTTGATGTTTCATGAATTTCTTTGCAAGTTCAAAGTATGGTGCATGTTGCATGAAGCAAGATGTTGAAAGTACATGAGCTCTATTATTTGACTTAGGAGTCAGTTGTTTGAAGAGGCATGTTTTGTCAACTTGTTTTTGGTTGATGGTTTTGTACACCAATATGTAAGAGTACATGGACATATTCACACGATGTGAATTTTTTTTTCCTTTGAAGGAGAAAAATGATGTGTTTCCAGTTTGATGGTTTTGTTTGTGACAAGACGTCACAAGATTTTTCGAAGGTCCACTCTTGAGTGAGAGCCTCATGATTACAACCTATCCATGAGAATCAAATGGGAGTGCATCCTTATTTTGAAAAAAAGTAGGATTCTAAGCTACCTAGGACTCAAACCATCATTTTTAGATTTGAAATATAATGGTGTTGTTTCAATGCATGAATCCACAACCCTAACACATGAAATCACTAATCTAATTACACATGAAATAAATAGTTATTTTCTCCAAAATTAAAAATATAACTAAAAACTAAATTCAACATAGTTGAAAGAAAAAGAAGCGCCATCGAAATGGTTTGATGACAAATGGTTAGATTTCTTATCCAATTAAGGCCTAGCACGTATTTTGATGTTTCATGAATTTCTTTGCAAATTCAAAGTATGTTGCATGTTGCATGAAGAAAGATGTTGAAAGTACATGAGCTCTATTATTTGACTTAAGAGTCAGTTGTTTGAAGAGGCATTTTTTGTCAACTTGTGTTTGGTTGATGGTTTTGTACACCAATATGTAAGAGTACATGGACATATTCACATGATGTGAATTTTTTTTTCTTTGAAGGAGAAAAATGATGTGTTTTCAATTTTATGGTTTTGTTTGTGACAAGACGTCACAAGATTTTGCAAAGGTCCACTCTTGAGCGAGAGCCTCATGATTACAACCTATCCGTGAGAATCAAATGGGAGTGCATCCTTATTTTGAAAACAGGTAGGATTCTAAGCTACCTAGGACTCAAACCATCATTTTTAAATTTGAAATATAATGGTGTTGTTTCAATTCCTGAATTCACAACCCTAACACATGAAATCACTAATCTAATTACACATGAAATAAATATTTATTTTCTCCAACATTAAAAATATAACTAAAAACTAAATTCAACATAGTTGAAAGAAAAAGAAGCGCCATTGAAATGGTTTGCTGACAAATGGTTAAAGATTTCTTATCCAATTAAGGCCTAGCATGTATTTTGATGTTTCATGAATTTATTTTCAAATTCAAATTATGGTGCATGTTGCATGAAGCAATATGTTGAAAGTAGAGTTATGTTAGACACACTTAAATGAAACAAATATGGAAATTTGTACGTGAGCTCTATTATTTGACTTAAAAGTCAATTGTTTGAAGAGGCATGTTTTGTCAACTTTTGTTTGGTTGATGGTTTTGTACACCAATATGTAAGAGTACATGGACATATTCACATGATGTGAATTTTTTTTTCTTTGAAGGAGAAAAATGATGTGTTTTCAGTTTGATGGTTTTGTTTGTGACAAGACGTCAAAAGATTTTGTGAAGGTCCACTCTTGAGCAAGAGCCTCATGATTACAACGTATTCATGAGAATCAAATGGGATTGCATCCTTATTTTGAAAACAAGTAGGATTCTAAGCTACCTAGGACTCAAACATTCAATAAATTCAAAAAAATTAAATATTACTTAAAATATGAATTTGGATGTGAAATAATCATAGCTAAATGTGAAAAAAAAAATTACATATGTATTTTTTAACTCCAATGTACTATGGGGTTTAAATCTATGATACTATGGGAAATAGAGATCTATCCAAAAAGTATTTCTTTCAATATCAGTATAAATATACATAAAGTCTTGAATATTCTGCAATTTAATGAAACAATAATTAATAATCCATCTTTGAAACCATCTAAATAATAAAGAAATAACACATGTGGAAACCAACAAGCACCATCAATTTACCAACCAACCAAATCCCCACTGATGGCAAGGGTTAGGTTGTTACATTTTATCTACATATAACCCAAATGATTTGGTTGTCCTTTGTGCTACTTCTTAGAAAAACTGCAAGATGAAAGTTACGGAAATTCACGATTGCGAAATTATAGGTGTCCAAGAGGTGTAAGAAAAATGAATAAAATAAAATAAAATAAAAATCATTTAGCTCCCAAGGTCTCCAACGAGGAACCAAAGCATATTTCTTTGTCAAGTTTGTCCTTAGAAAAGCTACAACATGAAAGCACGAGAAATTCACAATTACAAGATTCTAGGTGTCCAAGAGCTTAAAGGATAAAAAATAATGACAAAAACTGAAAACTTGAACTCGTAAGTTGTACAACAGGGAAACAAAGTATATTTCTCAAGGCCATTTTGTACTTAGAAGAGAAGCAAGATGAAAATAAAGAAGATTCACAATTGTAAGATTGTAGGTGTCCAAGAGCTTAAACAAAAAACTCAAGTTCTGAAGGTCTACAGAAGGCATGAGAGGCTTAATATTAAGCAAAAATAACCACCAAATATCTTCCTTGAGAAAACAAAATAAAGGAAATAAAGAGTCCCCAAATAACTAAAACATTGTTGTTTTATGGAACCAAGATATAGTCAACAATATATGTGCTACACAAAAACAAATGTAAACACAATGGAAAAATGAAACATATCTCGCTATCAAATTCATGAATTCTTATTTTAAGATGGTAGAACTTAAGTCTCAATTGTAATTGGATTCTTTCTAAAGTGTAATTCCAAGCTCATTAAGCATACTAGGTGACCAAATTTTTAAGTAACTTGAGATTCACAACAAGAGATACACAACATGCACCACAATACACAATGTGCCCTTGTAGATAAGGATTTAGACAAATATACTTCAACAAAGATGGAATCAACCTTCAAAAAGAATGATATAATGGAAGCAATATATCAATACTAGTGTCCTTTTTCATTCCTTAATAGCTATGATGACCATAAACTTGAAATGCTAGAGATTTTAGCACTTGAGAATGGAATGGACCAAAAAATTATTGACCGCAATTGTTTGGTGACCTTCAACTTTATGGAAAATGTAGGACTACAGGGAAGTTCTCTTTGAACATGAAATATGTAATTTCATTCCAATTACCAATAAATAATATGTTTTATTTCTGAAATTATATATATATATATATATATATATTGATGTCCAATGAATGACCACAAGGTTGGTCAATAGGATTCAAAAGTATAGACAATGTGATTGCATATTTATATTTCAAATTAAAATCAAAATTTTATAAAGTGCCTAAATCTTCTTCAAAGATTAACATTTTTAAGATTACTGGAATCACTAAACAACATCATAAAAATATAACAATAGAATAGTGTACATGCTTCTATTCTATGGTTATTCCTCTATCCTTGTAACCTAGATCTATTTAAACATTAACAGTTTTAGGAGGAGATCCCATGTCAGATCTAACTTTGAATGAGTTGCACAAGGAATAACTAACTAACGTACATATGTGAGAAAGAGATTAACAAGAAGTATATAAATGAAAAAGTAAGACAAGGGAAAAGCAGAGTAAGACATGAGAAGAGTAAGAAAATGCTAGAGCAGAGTAGAGTAAGACATGAGAAGAGTAAGAAAACGCTAGAACAGAGTAGAGTAAGACATGAGAAGAGTAAGAAAACGCTAGAGCAGAGTAGAGTAATACAAGAGAAGAGTAAGAAAAGGCTAGAGCAGCGCATTTTTATAGAAATTAAATCCATTGTCCTTAACATGCATGATCAGAATATTTTTCTCATACAACAACTATAATGTTATCATTTCCTATACCAAAGATTAATTATACACTGAAAAATACCATCTCAAATTGAAAATTATGCATATGTAGCATGTCGAGAGAGATAGAAGCATAGGAAGGCTTTTGTATTGACATATTTTGGTCAACCTATAGAGCATGTACATGCTACAGTGTGACATAAACTTCAGATAGCCTTTTCTTGAAGTTCTAGGAAATGTCTCTACTTATTTGCACTATGTAGCTTTTAAAGTTGCAGGGAGGAAAAAATTACCCGCATTTGACATCAAGTGAATGGAAACCTTTTTTTTCAGTAAGAAAAGATAATGTATTACATAGCGCAAGAACAGAACAGATAATGTATTACACAGCATAGGAATAGAACAGATAATGTATTACACAGCACAGATAATGTATTAATGTATTAGTTGGTTTGGAATTGACTACCATATTAACATGCTACATGACAAAGGTGAAAGGGTCTTGCAGACTGTACCACAACCATGAGATATTTTTTTATAAATTTTAGTGTCTATTGAAGTTGGATCTCTACTGTGCATTGCAAGTTGAGACCAGGCCATTGCGACACAAGCACTGCACTAGATTATCCTTAGAAAATTCCAAACTCCACAAAACTCTTGCAGTGAAAATCGAATCACTGTGTGTCTTGGGAATTCGGGCGCATCAAAGCTGATTTGGAGCTGCTGTGCTTATGTCAAAATATGTGAAAATATAATCACTCGTGTGTGTCTTGGGAATGGAGATCAGGCTTGATGTCGTGGAGCGCGTGCTTAAGTGTCAAAATATAAAGTTCTCATACGGGAAGGAGGTGAATGTCAAGTTTTCATTTGAGTTGGTGCCGAAGTTGCTTTCAATTTTATGCTCTGTTTATAGATGAACAGAGCATCATTTTTTTGGTGTTAGTTTACAGGCCAATGGCAGTCCAATTGTGACACTGGTAGGTTCTATGAATTATGCAGTCAGTGTCCATCTATTGTTTGATTTTTGAAACTTCAGGGAATACAGGCAATGGAAGTCGTAGTCTTAAAATTTTTTACAGAATAATCTATAGAATTTAGATTTTGATAAGATTATGAATAATCTACAGAATAATCTAAAAAATTTACAGAATAAGATTATGAATAAGATTATGAATAATCTACAGAATAATCTCCAGAATAATCTAAAAAATTATGAATAATCTACAGAATAAGATTATGATTAATCTACAGAATAATATACAAAATAATCTAAAAAATTTACAGAATTTACATTTTGATAAGATTAAAATTACAATTTACATAAAAAACTAAACATACATATCAATAAATCAGATTCGTAATACCCGATGACCAGTGCGGCGACGAGGACGACCGTGGCGGCGACGAGAAACAGCGACAGCACCAGCGACGGAGAAAACGCGGGAGAAACAGCGACAGCAACAACGACAGAGAAAATGCGGGAACAATAAACCACATAACTTCGCGGGCGATTTATTTATAGAAAATAGTTCGGCCGAACTATTTTAAATGTAAAAGTTTGGCCGAACTCGATGTTCGGCCGAACTTTTATATAAGTTCGACCGAACTTTAGTTTCCGGTTTTCCAATCTCCGGCAAAAATTCTGTTTGCCCGCGTCGTCAGTAGGCCTTCAGGCTAAACGGAATCACGAGTTCGGCCGAACGTTAAAAACAAGTTTGGCCGAACTATTTCCGAAAATTTTTTTCAACCCGCAATTCTCACAAAAGTGTAACCCAGGTTCACGTTTCCACCCTAAGAATATAAATAATTGTAAAATAATAAATCTAGAATAATATGATTTTTTGTAACATAATAAAGTTTAGAAAATAATGCAAATAAATTCATGTTTAGAATTATCATTTTTTTATTATGATCTTACATTCCATAAATAATTGTATACATTAATACATTTTTAAAATTTTTGAAAATATCATATATATATATATATATGGTGCATTTATTTAAGTAATGATATAATGAAAACCCATTTAAAGCAATCAAGTAGTTGTATTATTTTAGGAATTGAAATAAAAAAAAGAACTTGATACATCGCATTGCTTTCGAGATCAACATAATTGCAAATTATCAAGTGGAATGATTTTAACATTAAAATAATGCAAACCAATTAATTCAAAATACATATTATAATGTTTGGAAAAAAAGAGTCTTACTTATAAGGTTAAGTCCTCTTCTTTATAAAAACCCATCTTAAATAATATAAATGATGAAATAACACATGTACCATATCAATCTCTGTTCTCATCACCCTCATTATCTTCGAGCTCACTTGGCATGATAACACTATTGTTCTCAAAAATATGTTTTGATCTAGGGTCATGTCTTAATACGAACCACCAATCCCTATCCAACACATCTGGGTAAAAAAACACCTGGTTGCAGTGTTTGGGGAAAATATAAGGCTCCTTAGCTTCATCCCACAACTTTCTAGAGTTGATACATATCAACTTACTATCGCGATATTCCTTTACATTATTCTGATCAAAGGCGTCCCACCACTTGCACCTAAAAATAACACATTGGAAAGAAGAGAAGTCCACTTCAATGATCTCTTGTATCTTTCCGACGTAACCTAATGTCCCTCATACTAGGTTTTGATCACGATGGCTAGCTCGACTAGATTGACTGAACTCGATTTCCATTCTAGTTGTGTCATGTGTCTATCATCAGAATTTTTTGTGCGAAAATGGTGTGCATATGCCCACATAGATGGGAAAAAATGCACCTATAAAAAAGTTAAAAAATCATAGTGTCATGTGTCTAATAACCCAACTGTTAAAATATAAAATATAGATGTTACATTTCAATGGTGCATTATTAAGTTTAAAATGTACATAAATATATTATCACCGAGTTTCTGCACCCAATCCCTACGTTTAGTGCATCCTCTTCAGCACGCAGGTAACAATCAGTTGCACCATATTTCTCTCTGACTTGGTCAACAACCCAACTGTTGGGGCATATAATTGGCATAATTTTTTTTTAATGATTAGGATAAGGCATGCTTATACCATTCAAACATCTGAATGATTTCATGTCACTATCCCTTTTCATTCTCTTTTGTTTGTACAATGCGACCCATGGTTGTGTCACTTTGAAATTGTAAAGAACAAATTTATTTATTACTTCAATTTCTGCATTCACTGATGAAATCAAACCAACATATAGTACATATGAGATCAAAATATACTTTATATCGGAGTTCAACGTAAATATTTACTTTGTGTAAATTTGAAAAATTCACTTTTTATCAAGCACCTTTTTCCATTCGTTTGGAGAAGCTCCCCTTCTCTTTTTTCATCCCTTTCATCGTCCCAAATCACTGCACCTAGTGTGTTGTCGATCTACTTGATGTACTCACTGGCATAATAGAAATACTCATACAATATGTACTCCTTTGCCATAGACCCCTTAGGTTTTTCCCTTTGTAAAAAAAAACCTTTCAATTTCTTCATGTACCTCTCTAAGAAGAACATCCAACGACAAGAAACCACCCCAACTAATTCAACCTCATCTACTAGGTGGATTAGAAGATGAACCTATAATTCCATCAAAATCGTCGGCAATTCCTTCTCAAACATACAAACAATCTCAACTATCTCTTGACACCACCGTGGAATGCTAGCCACTTGAATCTCGTTTGACGTGATCCAACTTACAAATGTAGATAATTTAGATACGACGCATCCTAGGTCTTGGGGGAAGTCATGTTTCACACACCCATGCACGAAAAAAGGATAATGACACTGTAAATTTACAAACACATGCATACAAATTAGTTATGTTTTATGATCCCTTGGGATAAAAATTATTAATATAAAAAATAATAAAATCATGCTTTTGACATTATACATACTTTTAGAAGATTCAAATGCAGTGTGCGATTTCCAACCCGACAAATGGTCTTCCGCAGTGAAGCAATGTCGTAGTGAAGACCCATATGAAGATGGAATCCTCACACCCATTATAACTTCCTTTGCCAAAGAAAGATAATCTTTTTAAAAAATCCATGGGACATCACCTTCTTTGAAATACCAATTAGAGGGACCAACCTCTCATGTACTTTCTAATTGTCTTGGCCAATGTTTCTTTTTAGTTTTTTGAAATAATAAGATCTTTCCTAACAACCAATGTGTCACTTTTTTTTGATGATATGTGCCTCCATAAATAAGATGAAACATTTTTAAATATATGCATGGGATCTAGTAAGTGGGTAATCTTAATATTCTCCCAATATGGGAGGTTATAAAAGATAGATTTACTTTTCATCCCAATGGGAAATTTCTCAACATAGATGTCGAAGAATTCTGGATCATCGAACATAGGCTCCCCATTTGAATCACATTTCTATGAACTCCTTCTCCTTCTCTCTCTCATATGCTCTAAGCCATTCATCTGGTGTCGTTATTGCAGGCTTGTGGGTTCTCTCTTGTTTACCATTGAAAGTGGATGTTGCTCTTTTGTAAGGGTGTTCTTCTGGGAGGAATACCGAGGAGCAGTCATACACTGGCTTTCATAGGTCGTTGGACCATCTAGATTTCAGAGAAGGTCTACAACATTTACATCCATAATACCCTTTTGTTACAAGACATGTGAAATTATTATATACAATATGCATGGCACATTAAAGAATATCATGAAGATCAGAACAATTACAATGAATTAAATTAATATGCGAAAGAATATTGCTACGTATATAAACAAATCAATAAACATGTAATTTACCAGAGTAAACTCCAAAGCGTAGATAATCATGTGTGGTGTAAGCACATATGCCATACAACATAAAACTCCTCTCTGCTGCAATGGGTCTTGATACATCATATACATTTATCCCATCCCATAATTCCTTCAATTCATCTACCAATGGTTTTAATTACACATCCATATTCTTCACTTGTCTTCTACTAGGGACTATGAGAGCCAACATAAGATGTTCATTCTTCACGGACAACCATGGGGGGGTATTGTTATTGATCACTACTACAGGACAAACATAATATTTCGTGTTCTGGAGGAAATATGGGTTGACGCCATCCATGGCTATGATGAGTCGTAGACTTCGTACTTCATCCTTGAATTTTTCAGGCCATGTATCCTCTATATGCTTCATGGCTATTGAATCTGTTGGGATTCACATAACTCCCAACTCACTTCTATGTGAGGCATGCCATCCCAACAACATAGCTAATTCCTTGCAACGAAAGAGCCTTTGAATCCTTGGGATTATAGGCATGTGCCTCAATATCTTAAGAGGAGGACCACATGATTTATCATTCTTTTTTGATTTATCATACTTTTCATTCCCACATTTCAGACATATTATCCTCTATATAGAATACATCATTTGGACATGCATGATATGATTTGTACTCAACACCCAACATTTTCAACAATTGCTTTGCCTCTTCGCAGCTACTGGGTAATACATTATCACTCGGAAGAACCTTATCTTTGAATAACCTGTAGTTGGTGGACAATATTAAATGTACAATGCAAATAATTATTAACATTCATAAAATTGACCATTTTTAATGTTGATTGTGTGACAATATTTTTCAAAATATAAGGGACTTGATGGTCAATTACCTCAAAATTTCCGAGAAACATGCATTCAACAAGCCAAACTTTTCTTTCAATTTGTATAGTAACATCGTTGTCCCCAACTGGGTAGACTTTGACTGACCACCAGGTCCAAAGAGAGGGGTGGTGGAAGCAAGTTTAAGGATTTCGAAAATAGTATAATGATATGAGCATCATCCCCTAGCTGATCATCGTTCTGGAATGCATCTAACAACATTTTCTCCATGGCAGTCGTATCCCTTAAGTAATCATCCATACCAACCTCTATTTGATTGCCTCCATTTCCAGCTTGTGAAGAAATACTATTGCTATAATCATTCTTAATTGGTGAATCTAGACGCAGTGAGAATTGAATAGGTAGTTGATTCAACCATTCTTGGTATCATTCCTCTCCGATTTTTTCTCTTAATTCAACCTTCTCTCGATTTGACATTGTCATGGGGTGCAACGGAATATGGTAGGTAGGTCTCTCATCATCACTAGAATCCTAATAATTTCAAAAAATATATTTGAACATGAATAGTACAATATCGATGATATCAATTAGTAAGCATGTCAATGCAATATGATTAATTGGTTTGACGTTGAAATAATTACATTATACTAAACAATTATTACCATCATTGTCCCAATATTGTGGCTAGAAGATGGCATGTTACAATTGGTAGGGTGAAGCGGCTATCTATTTTCATCTACCAACTGCGCCTTCCGGTATGCTGCTCTTGATAAGAGCTTCTGAGTTTTTGGAACTATTTGAATATTTTGTGCATCTGAACTCGATTCTGAATCTGCATGAACCTGCAAATTTGTATACATTGATTTTATTCAGCTGATTGACATGGATAAAAAAATAAATTCAATTAGGTAATGAAAATATAAATAAAATATGAAGTAATTACGTTTGAAGATGGATAGGGAGAACTCTGCGATGGAATTTGAGAAATATTATGGAACGAGTTGGATTTTGAAGAATTTTCCATTTGATATAATTATGAGATTTTCTTCCTGCATTTGAGAAAAATAAAAAATAAATTTTGGTGCACATACCTAAAAGTAAATTCTGTGTGTTAAAAAAGGAGTTATTTTTATCGGTGCTAATGTACTGTTAACCACACCGGTGTAGTTTTATTACCGGACGTGCTGGCGCAGTTAGTTAACAAACACATCGAATATCGGGAAAAAAAAAAACAAATTTATTTTTTTGAAGTGAAAAAAAGCGGTAAATTAAAAAATGAGCGGAAAATGATTTTCGGAAATCTAATTTCATAAAAAGTTCTTTAAATAGTAAAATCTATTCATTATTTCATTATTTTTGCCAAATTTTTCAGTGAGGGATTTACATGAGAGACATACCTGGAGCAAGAGACCACTGTGGAACAACTAAATACTTTCGAAGAGCAACACTATTCAGATTTTTATAGTTTATGTTATATTTAATACATACATAGTAAACATTTTAAATTTTACTGTGCATTTTACTAATAAATCATTTACAATCTCTATTCCTATTTGGATTTAATTAAAATTTAGAAAAAAAAACAAAAAAAAATCCATTCTTACGTTAAACCCTTGCTTCTTCTTGTTTATGTGACTGCAAAAATTCATAATTAGGGTTTTTCATTTTTGATTTATAGGGTTTGTATTACTATATATATAGGTGTTTGACATCAAACCTGCAGGAAAACTTGTAGAGTCGGATCCCAATCCCTGTCGGCCCTTGCACGATTTTTTAAAAAACAACGTTTGTTAATCAGTGTGCCTTATTTAATATAGCACACCAATGCACACTTTTAGTATAATGCACTGGGAACATATTGAAAAAAAACACTATTTGATAAAAACAATTTTCCATTCATTATGTTTGTGTTAATCGGTGCCCCCGTATTAATATAGTGCACTAGGTCTCCTATTGACAAAGAGCATCGTACAATGTTTCTACTGTAGTGGCGGTGCGTTTATAATAACATGTCACATCGTTATCGTTTAATTTTTTTTCCCATTGTCGGTGCTTAAGTGGAAAAAGTCACACCGGTGCAGTTAAAAATATAAACGCACTAGGTGTTTAATTTAGATAGGCCCACTGTTTTCTTGTTTTTTTTTTTTTAAACCTGAAACGTATGTCATTTATTTATAAAATACATTAATGAATGGTACATGTTTTATACTGATAAAAAAATGGATGACAAGAGTTCAAGTAACAAAAATACTGATAGCACATCCAAAAAAGAAAAAAAGACAAGTTCTTTGTAAATTATTTACAAAAATTATTATTTTTGAACTATATGTAGGCTTAACTAATATGTATTGTTTAGTGTGTGTCATGTAGAGCCAAAAAATGACGAAGCTCGATAATATTCTTTCTGATCTAAGACCAGAAGAGCAAAAAATCTTGATGGAAAAATTGCAGAAGGATGAATCAGGTGAATGAAAAAATACTATTGATCCAATATGAGTTTTTTTTTGAATTTTCATTAATAATATACTTAAAAATATTAGATAGCATGTTTTAAACAATCTATTAATTCAGATATGTTTAATGTTCTACAGGGACCAAAAAAGAAGGAAAAAAATGTTGTTCTAAGAAAAGAAAAAAATAGAACATGCAAATGACAATGAATTGCTCCTTAGCTCATCTGGAGTGGTCCCGAGGTTAACAAAAGGGGGAAAAATTTACAAAAAATTGAAGGATTTAATGGAATGAATGTATAGACGTTCTTTGGACCGCTTACAATACAAAAATCAATCCAATGATTCCAAGAACCAAATTTTATTTAAACTACGGGAAGAGTTTCCAGAAAATTGGTCAATGAGATATGTCCGACTTTTAATAGAAAAAAAATACAACAACACAAAAAAAGCATTGAAAAAGTAATATTCCTTTAAATGTTTTTCTAGAATTATATGCATATATTACTACAAAGCAATCATTTATAAATATCACTTTTGTTATATTTAGTTTTCATATATCAATATAAAAATTAAATAGTTTATTGTCATGTTACCTTTTTAGGAAGATTATGAAAATCTCAAAGGTTGAACGAGCTAATATCAGAAATATGCCAGTAGGAATGTCCAAAATTGTGTACAAGGAGATGGACAAAGAAATTAACATAATTGCATCGCACGAGGAGCCAACTCAACAACAACGTGCTTCAAATGTAATATGTAATCATTGAATTTTTCGATTAGGTACAATAAATAAATAATTTAGCATTAAATATTAATTTTCAAGTATTTTCTTGCAGAAAGGAAAAGAAAATGGAACCCATTCAACACAAAAAACATGATGACAATGAAGAAAAGGGTTGATATCTAAGTTTGTGAGTAATTGTTACTTCCTTATAACAACTTAACTAGATTATATTTTTGTATATTTTAAGTTGTTTTACACCAATCATCAGTGAATGTCTTCAAACAGGTGCTAACATACAAAGAAGAACCATTAAAAGAATTGATTGACATTGAGTTAAATATGGGTTGTCAGTATATGTTGACATATCATAAATTAATTGTGGAATTTGTAAGTATCTATCTTGTTTTACTTAGCTCCATCATAAAACTTGCAGGAAACAAAGTATGGAACTGCGCCAACAAAATAATTGTTGAAAGAAGGCATGAAATTTGGTTTTGAAAGAATGCGTATAGTTCACTAGTCAATTCTTGCTATGGTACATTTCTTTTAGATTTACATTGAAGCATATTATTTAATATTGCAATTTTCATTATTATCACCAATGTAGATTTAATCATTACACTTTATTTTTATGTTTGTAGATGGAACTTGAAGAAGAATAAAACAATCAACATGATGAACAAAACATTCCTCCAAATAACAGTTCGAGCAGTGACAACAGTTTCAGTGAAGAATGATGGTCAATATGTTTTGATATCAAAGCAAGACGTATTTTTTTAAATATTTGTCTATGAAATTAAACATTTTGTTTAATGTAATGGACATAGTGTCCCAATTGAAAGATAAAGGGTTACTAATAACTGTCCCATTTTGTATGAAAAAGTGTCTCTTATATATATAATAATAATAAAATACATTTTGATTTATTCTATTGTGTTCTCCATTGTCGTGAAATGTTAGACCAATGATTAAATATATGGATGATTATATATTATAATGAAGAGATGAGAAATCCGATGATATAAAAAATTCATCCAAACATCACATTCAAATGCACTAATAAAAATTTAATTGATATGAATACTGTTATAAGATATGTGTCGACTTTTGATGAATAATGGATTTTAAAAAATCACAATAATTGCACTGTCACAGGTCGATGTTTCTAAGAAACAAAAAATGAACACCGATGTGTGTGTATGATATTGCACATCGGTGCGTTGCAACGACCTATGAGAACCACACCAAATACCAATACTAATTAGAACACCTGGTGCACTTTATTAACGACTACGACCCATGTGTATAGGCATTGCATGCACCAATATGGTTTGCCTTTAACGCACCAGTGCGTTTTTACACCTTAACGGCTTGGGGCGTGTACAAAACCCATACGTACCAGTCAGATAGAAGGTGCATGCACCAGTGAATTTGTATTTGTAACACATTGGTACTGTTTGCATTAAATTCCTCGGTGCTTTACAACTATAATCCAAATAACACTGATGCATGCACCTTCTATGGAGCTGGTGCGTATTTGTTGGTGACATGCATCAGGATGTTGCGTATGTAAATTCCCTGGGGATTCAAAAATTTGTTTTCCATCCTAGTGCTTGGTATGTTTATAGCACCGATGAGTACTATTTAAAACGCACTGGTGCGTTCACACGTGAAGCACATACCAATAAGAAAAACATCTGTAAAAACCTCCAGCTACCCAATTTTTTTTAGTTGTGTTGAAGTTCTGTTAGCAGCTCTGACAAAACCTCCGTTACAAAAAATGGATGTTGTAGCTAATGTTTTTTTAACAATTTTGGCAAATTTTATAACACTAAAAACCTCCTTTATAGCCTCCTCTAGAGGGTCTTTTCCTTGTAGTGTATCTCCATTGCAGGGGTTCTGTAATTGCACCACATAGTTATGTAAAGTAACTTGATTGAATGAAGGAAAACAACTACTCAAGCAATGACTCGAAAAATTGAACAAATTCTCAAACTGTGTAAGGCAAAGAAACAAGATCAAGGCCTATGAAACCTAAGGTGAAGGAAGCAAGATGATGTGGCAAATGTATCCAACAAGAGTGAGATGCTATGTATGTGTATTAGTACAAGAGAAGGAAAGGGTATCGAGAATGGTATTGTTGCACAAACAAGTAGCAAGCCAATGATTTTCAATACCTCATCTATCTAGGTAGTTGTTTGCCTAAGATGCGAAGGTGTAGACCTAAAGACAAAAGTGAGATGTCACGATCCCGTCAGCAATAAGGCGCGATGCACCTTGCAACGCTTTTTAAGTAACCAAAAATTAAAAGGAGTGAGCCACTGCTATGTCGGTGTAGGTCTTCACAGCTGTAAGCTACGTATACTCCACGAGCTTTATGGTCAGAGTAGCACTATTTCTTTCTTGAGGCACAAAAATGGAAGGGGATAAATTCGTTAATACTGATAACTTTGAAACATAAAACTCGCCATTTTTCATGATTAAAGAATAAATGATTATTGCTGGATGAAGTGATGATGCTAAAAATATTTAAATGAGTTGGTGAGAGAGTGAGTTCTAAGAGATGATAATGAAATACTATGAAAGAAGTGATGTGTGGAAGGTACGGAAGATACATCCGCACTTCCCACACATCATTTCTTCCACATTATTGCATTAATATTATAACTGTCTCTCCTCGTAACTTCCATTAGAGCCTCTTTCCATATTTCATAATGTGGGATTTATATCGAGGCTTCTGTTAAAGAGTTTCTAGGGTCAAATATGATTTTCCTCTCTAAGGATGCACATGGATTCAACATACACTCCATTCATTCCATGCACATGATTCCATCAAATGTATATATGGTTCACATCATAGAAAACTAGAATAATGGTAAACTTAGATTGGACCATGAGTACAAGATGATCCATACACCATTATGATTTTGCATAGCTTGTAGATGATCCAGGTGGCTCCAGATACCCTCAAGAGGGCTCAGAAATGGTCAAAATTAAAAGCAGTAATTATTTCGAACAAGGAAAAGTTTGTAGTGCTCGTCTCCCCGATTCCAATGGCGTGAATGACACTCAAATCCGAGTTTGTATGAGGAAGTTATTGCAGTTTGAAGTTTGTGCCAAACAATAAAAAAAAAGTCAAAGTCAACATTCTGCCATGTGGCAGGCCATATGGATGACATTTGAGAGGCCAGTGGGACTCACAAAGCTAATGTGGCATCCCAATAAAAAATAGGTGGACCCACAAAAAGGTGATGTCACAGCACCACAAGTTGACACATGGCAAGCAAGTGGTAGAGGTGGCATATGATGTGGACCAATGAGGGCTTGCCACATGGCCCAATCACATGGTGCCAAATGGAACCTCAAATTAGGCCCAAGTGGCCTTGGATGGTGAAACCTCCATTTTTTTGTCTTATTCTCATGTTTTTGGGAGTCGTTACAATATGGACATACGAATTCCATATATTATATAGTTTGAAAAAAAACTATATTAAAACAAAGTTGGGCTTTAACACAATATTGGGAGTCAATGGGATCTGAACCAAAAACCTCCCAACAATAAGTATCTTAATATTATTATGCCAACCAATGTGCCAACCTCACACTTTTTCTTATTCACCCTCAGACTTTGTTATAAAATTCCATTCAAATGGTTCAAGGAAACCATGGATAATGATGGAGAATACATGAGAGATGAGGGCATAGGAAGGCCAATGGAGTAGTAAGAAAATCAAAGGCAGAATGTGGAGCAGACCGACACATTCTTCAATGAATAATTTATTTATTTATTTATTGCAGGTGCGGAATCATGAGTGGCCAGAGGGGCGAAACCTTGCCCATGGAATCTTGAGGGGCATCAAAAATATTCCTTGAGGTCCTGAACTTGCCGGAGTCATAAATTGACAAATTTTATGTCGATTTTACACATCTTGGCGACAAGAATCCAATGGCGATGTTCATTTCATTTGAATAACTTCCCATATTTCATCCATTTTCTATATTGGAGTGACGGTGTCAGATTCCCAAGCATGGACAATTGATTTTATGCCTCTCGACGTCACAAATTTGATGGTGCAACCAGATTCAATAGCTGAGCATCCACTTCTTCAACCAATTTCAGGGGTTGAGGTATATGAAATATTGATTTCATGTGCCTCTTTTATCATTTTCTATGAGATGTAATATGTTTTTAGATCCTTTCTTGATGTATGTTGCGAGATCTATGTTTCTAATTCATGTGAGATGTATTCGCCATGGATTATTATGATCCCTATGTAACCTTGTTGAAGGGATCCTCATCATCACCTTGTGTGAGATTATGCCATGCTGATAGGAGGTCTATTGCGAGTGAGAGTTCCTGTAGGGGAACATCTCGTGGAGATACAAGCCACTCATGTTGAGGGCATATATCCTTGTATGAAAGAAAACATAGTCCATGTATATCATCACCATTTCCAACACTATATGAAGTGGCCTCCCCCATTTTGACATCAGGCCCATAGACGTTGCCCACACTGGGTGACATCCGTTATTAACATCTCATGTTCTTATTTTTCTGATTGTTGTCTTGTTTCTTCTTGCTTAAAGCATGCATATGTGTTCTTTTAATGCTATTTTCAGTGCAATTCTAACCACACCATAGAATTAAAATATCATGGGTAAATCCGGTAGCTGTGTTGTAGCCCCTACAACACCCTCCAAAAAACCCCACTTCAAAATTTTTCGGAGCCCCCTTGAACTTAAAGAAAACTAAGTAAGAGTCTAGAAGGCTAAACCGCGACCTCGCGACCTAGCGACCCTGCGATGTAGTTGCAAGGTCGCAAGGTCGCCAAGTCGCAAAACTCAATTTTTCGGAAAATCGCGACCCCGCGACCTGCAGGTCACAAGGTCGCAAGGTCGCGAGGTCGCATACCTCCCGGATCACTCGAATTGTGACCCTGCGACCTCATTAAATGCTCGCATGTGCGACCTTTTTATATAAAGGAGGTCGCTAGGTCGCATTTTTCATGTTCAACGAATAGAAAGAAACGGCTATGACAGGTCGACTGGTGCACGTTTTTCCCGGGTAAGTTGCCATTTTCCCTCCTGTTGTTTCCTTTTTGGTTATTCTTGCTAAATCCCAGACATCCTCAACCTTTAAATTGTCAATTTGCCTCAACCCCTGTCTGTATTTCTTACTTAGGGTTTTTCTGATTCCTGTTTTCCCCACATTGCCCAAAATCATTACCATTTCTTGTCCAGGTTTTCATGGCTATGCCCCTACTCCAAAAGCTATCCCTTGACTCTGTCTGGACCCATTTGGCTTTGCATTTTTTCAGTTAAAGAAAAGAAAAGAAAAAAAACACTCCACGTCGCGCGCGCCCAAAACCCCCCGGCAAGCCCTAGCGCGACTTGCGACCCCGTGACCTAGTCGCAAGGTCGCATTCTCCTCAGTTTTTGAAACTTGTGACCCTGCGACCCAGCGACCTAGTCGCAAGGTCGCATCTTTCCAATTTTTTGAAACTTGCGACCCCGCGACCTAGCGACCTAGTCGCAAGGTCGCAAGGTCGCATCTTTCCAAGTTTCCGGAATTTGCGACCACGTGACCCAGTGACCGAGTCGCAAGGTCGCAAGGTCGCAAATTGGTCATTTCTTACAACTTGCGATCCCACGACCCAGTAGACCACTTTTTCATCTTTGCCTGTGTCTCAGTGAAGTAATTGATAAACTTTAATTGTTTTGCATTATCATGGCGTCTTTCTTATCGTGGGATTCCTTCATGAACATGACAGGTGAATTTGAAGCAGATTTGGAGTGTATACCTGTCCCATCGGATTCCAGCGATATGGGACCACCAACATCCCGGAAAAAGGACAAGCATGTGGTAGTGGAAGACGTAGAGACGGACATGCAAACATCCACACCGCCGATATACGGAGATACCCGTTGCACCTTTGCTAAAGGGGACAGCATGCGATGGTACCAAGTGTACCATGAGTTCACCGTAACAAAATTTCCAGAAGACCTCCCGGATCGGGAGGTATACTTAAAAGTCAAAAGATCCAAGCTGCATCTCGCAGGTGCTCATCCGGCCATATTTCCATGCCCCGAGATGACAGACTGGATCATACAGAAAATGGATCCTAAGAAGTTTGTGATCCGAGACAACGAAGGCAAGGCTTTCACAACGCTCATAGGCTCAGATGCCCACATTTACTACTCTTTGCCTCACCAAGAAGAAAAATTTACAGAAGAATGGGCTCTTGCCCATGCAGTCCCCATAGTTGACACTATCAAGTAGTGGTGGGCGGAGCCCAAGAAATTTAAAGTCAAGAAAGACCAAGAATATCCGGTGGCCAGCCTGAGAAAAGTATATAAATTAGTAGCCGCCATGCTTTGCAGATTGTACGGGCACCCCAACGCCACCACCTTCAGCGGCACATGGGCTACTATCATGGAATATGTAACGGTGCATGGCACCCGTTTCAACTGGGCTAGCATATTGATGACCTCAATGCATACAAACTTGTCCTCGGCATTGGCCCCAGATGAAGGAATTCCGTCTGAATTCTATATGGCCTCTTATCTATTGGATGCCGTCTGTGCGAGGTTGCATTTTGAAGGATGGGCACATAACTGGGATTCCACGCAGACCCGTGCAATTCATCTACAAACTAAGGTGTTTTGGGAATCCAGGTATAAACAGGATATAGAGCCAATCTCACAAATATTCATCCCCGCCCTATACAGAAGATTATTTGGCCAAGACGCCCCTTGCATGTCTTGGCGAGCCAGGGAGACTCTAAGCCAAGTGGCGCATTGGTTTCATTTTGCCGAACATACTTTCATCTGAGTCTTTGGCTCGTTCAGAGCACCACATGCTATGCCTCGCTTCATTATAGACAAAATTCTCATGCAAGAGGTATGCTTCCAGATGTCCTCGGGCTTCTCCAGTGTCCTGTCCAAAGGTAAGAAGAAGCCCTGGCCCGCGCTACCCCTCACTATCAGTGCATACACAGTTAAAGATTTCAGAGAGGTAGGGGCAGAGGGAGAAGAGATGAAAATTTATCACTTTGGGGCTTTAGAGTATCGAACATATGACCCAGAGAGGATAGTTCCCGAACACTGCAAGAAGGCTAAATTCAAATGGAACTACCAGTATGTAGAACGCCCGGGAGAAGATGAAAGAAGGAACTGGTACAATGCAGATAGAAAACTTGCTCCGGGGGCGGACTCTGGCCAAGAGGATCCAGATGATCAAAGCCTGGAAGACAGGAGCCGTAAGTTAGGAGGTGCTTCTTCCTCTCTAGCAAAAAAGCCCTGGACCAGCACAGGGCCTACTACCTCTCCCCAACAGAAAGAAGTATAGGCCAAAGCCCAGAAAGAGAGAGAAAAGAAAATGAAAGAGGACGAGGAAAAGAGCAAGAAGAGCCTAAGGGCAGAACAGAAGAAGAAGCAGGCTGAGGAGGCCAGGAAGGGAAAGGAGGAAAAAGAGGCGCGGGCCGCAGCAGAACAGACACTCAAGAAAGAGCTAGACAAAGCAGAAGCTGAACGCCAGAAGAAAACAGACCAAGCTGCTGCTGCCGAGCGGAAGAGGAAAGCCGAAATAGAAGCAGTGGCAGAAGCGGAGCGCAGGCGGAAGGAAGAGCATGAGAAGGCGGAAGCCGAGCACTAGCGAAGGGAAAAGGATGAAAAGAAGAAGAAGGAAGAAGAGGATGAAGTGATAGAATAAATCGAGGTGTCTCCCCTCGAAGTACCTCTAGGTGGTACAGGAACCATGCTCTCCGATGTTAATTCCCCCCAGGGGTAGGAGGAGGAGGTATTCGACCTCACCAGGCTCACATTCGACCAATTCTCCTTCAAAATCCGGTAAGAGAAGAGAGGGTCCCTGGCACAAAGTCCTTCTGCCGCATCCACAGTTGCAACTGGAAAAGACATAGTCCTTGATACTAGGACTAATCCCGTGATGATAGCATCGGCAGGCACGGCTTTCGCTGTGGCCATGGAAGAAAATGTAACCAGAATGGGTAGAGAAATTGTTTCTCTACAAAATATACTACAAGTAGCAGAGCAGCGAGAGAATAAGGAAGAATAGGAGAGGTTGGCGTTGAAAGAAGAGGTTCAACAACTCCGAAAGAAGACTCCCCCGGAAAATGAAGTTCCACTGGCCATTCTGAAGGAGTGCGATGTATTAGAGGCGACCATGAGGCAGGTGTATGGGGAAGTGTTCACCATAAAACAAACAGTCGCCCCATTGGTAAGAGCACGAGCAGAAACTAAGCAGAAGCACGAGCAGCTTAAGGAGGCCTCAGCTACCTTAGACAGGATGATGGATTGGACAGTGCGATACCCTCAGGCTCCTGAGCATTTGCCTAAGAAGGATTGGATTCATACACAAGATGCAAAGTCAAAATCCGTATGAAAATGCAGTCCAAGGACAAGCTATCCAAGGATTTGGACAAAGTAATGTCTTCATAAGACCACCTGATCAGCGGCATCGACTCGATGCACACCCTTCACCACATTCCTTCGCTAGGGGCATTGGACGAAGGGAGGACCTGGGAACAAGTAGATCAAGAAATCCAGTCATTTCTGCGGCCCATCAAGCAAGCTGCTGCTGCCCCCGAGCTCGCAGCATCACAAGAAACTCTGGGTCAGTTCCTTGTCACGCCAGTACGAATTTATACCAAGCTCGCCTCTCTTTCCAACCAGATCTCTGAAAAAAGGGAAACTCTAATCCCAAATGCTTTGGAATGCATGCATCGGTTGAAAGAGGAAGTCCCTCTTGTTTCCCCCATAGCAGCAGAGTATCAGACCTGGCAAGATTTCCTCAAAGAGCAGCAGATTGACGCCCCTGACCTCACGATTGCGCGTTCATCTTCATAGCCCGATGGCAGTAAGTTGCTGGCAGCACTTAGAGGTAGGTCGCCGGTCGCACTGCCCAATAGGTCACAGGTCGCACTGCTCAGTAGGTCGCAAGTCGCACCCACCAGCTAGGTCGGAGGTCGCAATTTTTTCCCAGGTCGCAGGGCAACTCAACCGACGGGCAGGCAAAGAGTCAGGGAGCCCAAAGGGCAAGTTTGATCTATAAAACCCCCTCCGGGGAAATGTAAAAGGACTTTTTCTTTTGGAGAGTCAAGAGATATACAAAATTGTATTAAAAGATAACACTCTTGTGCATATGAATACAGATACCTGTTAAAACTCCCTATGGATATGATGTGTTTTGCTGTGCGAACACTATGTGTATTTCTTATACAGTTTCAAATATCTTTTGATTAATGAAGCTGCACTCTTAATGATATCATTTATGCATCATGGCTATCTATGCTTGTGTTAATGATGTTCAGTTTTCATTGCTCTTGTAATGAATGTTAATGACCTTGTTTATTAGCATTTCGTTTTATCTTTCAGGAAGTAAAGGGGCATCTCACCATAAAGAACTATTTCTTTTGTGGTCAGAATACCTCACAAGCATAACCCCAAAGATGTGTTGCTAACGACACCTCCTTTGGCGTATATGCTTTATTTATTTGTCTTTCTACACATAGTGCTATATACGTGTTTAATGCATCAATCATGTATTCTGTATCATGTGAATAAGTGTCTGTCCGCAGGTTCAATCAGGTTCTTTTGAGACCGAAGGGGAAGGTGACTTAAGCGGTAGCCGGAACCACACCCCGGACGGGATCCCTATTCCAAACGGTTGAAGGTCTAATTGGGACTTTCTGTCGGGGAGATCCCCTACTATTGGCTGGACATATTTTCCCGTCAACAAGCTGACAGACCCAGATTAAGATGGTATGAGAGCGGTCTTCTTGCTGATGCGAATTGTGAGTGTGAACAAAAATTGAACATGCAACAATGGAGGATGAAAAATAAATGTACGAGGCGATGCTGAGGATGTCCAAAATGGTGGACATAATGTATGACACTTATGAAAAGAGAATAGAGGAAGAGGAGAAAGAAACATCAGAGAACGATGCTTCATCCACATCTTCCAGTGCTTATGTGTCTTCTTCGTCGCCTTGATCATATTCTCATAATTAAAATGAGGAGATAAACCAAAGTCTTCGAGAAGAGAATGATGAATTAAGGAGGCTACTATGAGAAGAGAAAGAAGAGAAGCAGAGATTGCAACTTCAATTGCGGGCCACAGAAGAGGCCTTGGAGAAGTTGAAGCACAATAAAGGCTTAAAGAGGCCATAATCACCCGTTTCTAAATAAAAAATTGAGGTAAACAATGCTAATTTCTCTTCAGTTTCATCTTCACATGCTATTATTTCTGTTGGAAATGTGGATATATCCATTACAATAATTGGCATGAGACTCCTCACCAAAATAGGGTATAAAGGAGGAGGACTTGGTGTGAATGGCCAAGGCATAACTCAAACATTGGAGGTTGTGTAGAGACCTCGATTCATAGGTTTGGGATACACTGAAGGACAATGCTCAAAGATGTCAGAATCTTCTAATGCATGGTTGAAACCACTGGGGAAAGAGAATGATGGGAACACTTCACCATCATCCTATGACAACGCACATTGTAGAGAAAGAGCTGAGGTAAGATCTCATCACCATGATCACACTTGAAACAACCAAGAAAGGTATAACAAGTCTCGATATTCTAGTGTTCATTTTGATTACAAGCATGTCACTAAAAATGAATATAGATCACGGCATTGGAAGACATGTAGTTTTTGTGGATTACATAACCATGTATTTGTTGAGTGCTAGAAGAGAATGGTAGCACGAAAGAGGATGAGACATGAAATTCCTTCTCCACCACAAGAAAAGAAGAAGGTAAAGCAGGTTTGGAGGAAGAAGACTCATTGCTGTCATTGCGACAGAAGTGGTCATCAAAGAGCCACGTGTTGGAGGCTCCATCTAGAGCAATGTCTCAAGGACAAAGTGTCCATACATGAACTAGTTGAAACAACTATTCGACAAGAAAATGCGCCACAAAGAGATGACCCATTCACTTTGATAAGTGAGAGATGGGTTTTCTAGGTGTGGTAGTGTGTCATGGCCTTAGTTTTTTAAATCATATGTTGCAACTTAAAATGTAAAAGTGATGATGTGTTTTCTGTCACTTGTTAAACAATAATGATGTTTTGGCCTTGTATTGATATTTGGGGTATTGTTTCCATTTTAATGTAAACTTGACCACTGAGTATGTGTTATAAACTCGTGGAAAGTATGGGATGCTTGGGTCATAGTTGGTTATGTAATTGAGCATGTAATTTGCAAAAAATTGTACTACAGGTTTGCAGAGGATGAAAGTGTCAGTTCATCGCTTATGGCTTCGAAGGACAAAGGTGAAGGAGAAGGAAGGGTGACCCATTAGGACACTTGTGGGGAAAACAATGTCCATAGTGATTGCATATTATGTTCATGATTTTGGTGGAACAAAAGCTCCTCTGTGGAGAGGATTGATCCAGGTGAGGGTGGACTAAGAGGGCTCAGAAATGGTCAAAATTAAAAGTAGTCAGAATGCTTTCAAACTAGGACAAGTTTGTAGTGCTCGTCGCTCCGATTCCAATGGTATGAATGACAGTCAAATTCGAGTCTATATGAGAAAGTTATTGCAGTTTGAAGTTTGTACCAAAAAAAATAAAAAAATTCAAAGTCAATATTCTGCCGCGTGGCAGGCCATATGGATGACATGTGGTAGGCCTAGTGGGACCCACAAAGCTAATGTGGCAGCCCAGTCAAAAAAATAGGTGGACCCACAAAAGGTCATGTGGAAGGACCACAAGTCGACACATGGAAAGTAGGTGGTAGAGGGGGCATATGATGTGGACCAATGAGGGCTTGCCACATGGCCCAATCACATGGTGCCAAATGGCACCTCAAATTAGGCCCAAGTGGCCTTGGATTGTGTAACCTCCATTTTTTGTCTTATTATCATGTTTTTGGGAGTCATTACAATATGGACATACGAATTCCATATATTATATAGTTTGAAAAAAACTATATTAAAACTAAAATTGGGCTTTAAAACAATATTGGGAGTCAATGGGATTTGATCCCAAACCTCCAAACAACAAGTATCTTAATATGATTATGCCAACCAATGTGCCAACCTCACACTTTGTCTTATTCACCCTCACACTTTGTTATAAAATGCCATTCAAATGGTTCAAGGAAACCATGGAGAATGATGGAGAATACATGAGACATGAGGGCATAGGGAGGCCAATGGAGCTGTGAGCAAAGCGGAGGTAGAACTTGGATTAGATTGACACATTCTTCAACGAATGATATTTTTTTTTTATTGTAGGTGCGGAACCATGAGCGGCCAGAGGGACGGAACCTTGCCTAGGGAATCTTGAGGGGCATCAAAAAGATTCCTTGAGGTCCTGAACTTGCCAGAGTCAGAATTTGGAAAATTTTATGTCGATTTTACACCTCTCGGCGACAGGAATCCAATGGAGATGTTCGTTTCAACAAAAAAACTTCCTATTTTTTGACCATTTTCCAGATTGGAGTGACAGTGTTAGATTTCCAAGCATGGAAAACCGATTTTATGCCTCTCGACGTCATGAATTCAATGGTGTAGCCAATCGATATACTTCAAGGTTTGAGGTATATGTAGTATTGATGTCATGTGCCTCTTTTATCATTTTTTGTGTGATGTAATATGTTGTTTAGATCCTTGCTTGATGTCTATTGCGGGAGCTATGTTTCTACTTCATGTGAGATATATTCGCCATGGATTGTTATGATCCCTATGTAACCTCGTTGAAGGGATCCTCATCGTCACCTTGTGTAATATTATGTCATGTTGATAGGAGGTCTATTGTGAGTGAAATTTTCTGTAGTGGAACATCTTGTGGAGAGACACGACACTCATATTGAGGGCATATATCCTTGTATGACAGAAAACATATTCCATGTACATCATCACTATTTCCAGCACTATATGAAGCAGCCTACCCCATTTTGACACCAAGCCCAAAAACGTAGCCCACACTAGGTGAACTCCATTATCAACATCTCGTGTTCTTATGTTGTTGATTTTTGTCTTGTTTCTTCTAGATTAAATCATGCATATGTGTTATTTTAATGCTCTTTTCAGTGAAATTCTAACCACATCACAGAAGTAAAAGATCATGGGTAAATCAAGTAGCTGACGGACCTGGATCAAGATGGTATCAGACAGGTCTTCTTGTTGATGCGAATTGTGAGTGTGAACAACGATTGAATGTGAAACAATGGAGGATGATAAAGACATGTACAAGGCCATGGTAAATGGTTGATGGGTTGGGTAGAGTAGGGTAGGGTTGGTTAACTTGCTAGAGAAGGAAAAGATGCCCTTATGGAACACAAGGAGATGCCACACTTTTTCTTCAAAGTGATTATTATGAGGCGAGACTCACTAAATGGTTAGGAATACCTATCTTGACTGGTTAAGGGGATAAATGCAGCGATGACTCTTTAACCTTTTCCATTTTTTTCCATTGAAATTCTAGTTGTCTGATAAGGTGGATGAATAGTCCCGTCGTCTCTATCATTTTAAAAATCCATATAATGCCACATCTTAGTGATATAATTCCATTTCTTAATGCTAAATATTTTGGATAAAAGTGAAGGCTTGTGTGAATACATACCAAATCTTGAATTTAAGTGAAGGCTTGTGTGAATACATACCCAATCTTGAACCTTAAATACTTTTTTAAGGGGAAAAAATAGTACATTGCAGACGAGAGAATATTTATTTCAAATTTTTAATATATAAATTGATTAATCCTATATAAAGTAAAATTTAAATAGCCCAGTTTAAAATTTAACAATAAAAATTAAAAAAAATAATATGCCACTCAAATAACCATAGATAACGAGGAGGCATGTCATATAATATTACACTATCATGTGATATGATACTGAGGAGCATATTACATGATATGATATTGAGGATCATGGAAATCTTATGGATCTGATTTAGGTTGGAAACGTTGGAAAGTTCCCATGTGGTGCATAAACTATAAACTTAGAATACTAAAGAAAGAAGGTGCAGTGAATTCCAGAGGTGATGAATCTTTTGAGTGGTCAAGAGATAAAGAATTAATCGTTGCAAAGTCTTGTTATGCTTCATTAAGAAAGCAATTTAAAAAGCAACCACTATCTTAAGTATGGTGTAAGCTACCAGTAATACTAGGGTATTCACAAACGTTTAAGCTATCGGTAATACTAAGGTCTTCACAAACATTCTCATTCATTGTAATTAAAATTCCAAGTTCGATCTAACATTGATTAAAATGCCACATGCTACCACATGCTTCTGTCCACTCCCATTTTGTAATTTGTTGAGAAATTCAACCACATGCTAATGTCCAATATGATTATTATAGACTATTGGAAGCAAAAAATACAATGTAGCAACATGCTAAGTCATTTGACCCCTATTTGTTTATGTTTAGATATCTAAGTAAAATCATACAAAATATGAAACTAAAAAAAGATGAACATGGACAATAGACACGGTAAAGTGGTCTTACATTGCATAAATTTTATTAACATAATATTTTTATTCTTTTTAAGGTTAGGAAGTGTCTTTATTGGTTAATGGGAAGCTATGAGTAATTAATTATAGTTAGTTAGTCCCTGCCTTTGCCAAAGACTATTGCAATCGCCTCACACTCAAAATACCTTGAATCTCTATAAGTTTATCAATTTTTTGTGACTTTTTAGCAACATTAACCAAAGTTTCAGGAAAATGCTGAATATTTCTATTTTTCCATAAATTCAAAAATTATTTATCTAATTTATGGAAATCTTATTTCTAATTTTCCAATAGTTGAGAGAGCCTTGATGTGACATAATTCCCTTGGTGAGGGCGATTTATATTTTGGTGCTTGAAAAATAATTTTAAAATAAAAAAAAGCTAATTTTGTAAGTGTCCATTCCGTCGGTGAGTGCTTTGACACTGGCACTGACATTGTTATTGCTATGCCCAATGATGCCAGAATTGATAGGGTGCCAGGTGCCTTACATATGTGGAGAGGCGGGGGGGGGGTGGGGGTGGCTAAACAAATTCCAGGCCCTGAATAAAATGCATGATATGTAAAACATTATCCAATTGCGGGAGTAGCTGTGCGGAACAACATGTGTATGAAGGAAGGGATGTGTGTGAAGTAAAGGCTCTCTCACACACACCCCTGTCCCACACAACTACTTCTGAACTTAGGTGTTTTCCTCTATTGTTTCTATTATCTCCATTGCAGGGGTTTTGTAATTGCACCACATAGTTATGCAAATTGACTTGATCGAATGAAGGAAAATAACTACTCAAGCAATGACTCGACAAATTGAAAAAATTCTCAAACTGTGCAAGGAAAACAAAGAAGAGCAAGGCCTATGAAACCTGAGGTGAAGGGAGAAAGATGACATGGAAAATTTATCCAACAAGAGTGAGATGCTATGTAGGTGTATCAATAAAAGAGCATGAAAGGGTATTGAGAATGGTATTGTTGTATAGGCAAGTAGCAAGCCAAGGATTTGCAATACCTCACGTATCTAGGTAGTTGTTTTCCTAAGATGCAAAGGTGTAGACCTAAATACAAAAGTGAAATGTTAGGACCCCGTCAACAATAAGGCTTGATGCACCTTGCAACACTTTTTAAGTAACCAAAAATAAAATGGAGTGAGAAAATGCTATGTAGGTGTAGGTCTTCACAATGGTAAGCTGCGTATACTCCACAAGCTTTATGGTCAGAGTAGCACCAATATTTATTTCTTGAGGCACAAAAATGGAAAGGGATAAGTTTGTTAATACTGATAAATTTTAAACATAAAACTCACCATTTTTCATGATTAAAGAATAAACGATTATTGCTGGATGAAGTGATGATGCTAAAAATATTTAAATGAGTTGGTGAGAGAATGAGTTCTAAGAGATGATAATGCAATACTGCGGAAGAAGTGATGTGTGGGAGGTACAGAAGAGATATACACACTTCCCACACATAAGTTATTCCGCATTATTTCATTAATATTATAACTGTCTCTCCCTGTAACTTCCATTAGAGCCTCTTTCCATATTTCAATAATGTGGGATTCGTATCGAGGCTTCTGTTAATGAGTTTCAAGGGTCAAATATGTTTTTCCTCTTTGAGGATGCGCATGGATTCAACATGCACTCCGTTCATTCCATGCACATGATTCCATCAAATGTATCTATGCTTCACATCGTAGAAAACTAGAATAATGATAGACTCAAATTGGAACATGAGTACGAGCTCATACATACCCATTATGATTCTGCATAGCTTGTAGAGAAAATTTCAATATGGATAGAGGAAAACTTAATGGAATTTTATATCTCATACTTTATTTTGTTTACTTTCTGCGACTCCTTGCCGAGAAAAAAATTCAACTCTTCATCACGAATATGATAGTACAAATTACTGGCCATAATCACTTGTGGCCGAGCACGTTTGATATTGCTTGTAGAACAACTTGAAATTTGCAGCTGTTAATGAATTCAGACTAAAAACAATAGACACAAATTTATTTTTCTCAACTTGCGGAAGGGAAAACATACAATAGAAAGACATGCAATCATTCAATCAAAATGAACACAATTTTTACTGGGGAACCCAATTGGGAAAAACCCCTCCTCAGTTTGTACTATATCATATGAAAAAAATTATCTATTACAATGACAACTACAATGCTTGAAGCTCAACTTTCACTACAATACTGATCTCCTCCTCCTACACATGTACTGGCCAATACTTAGCCAAAATAGGCCTCATTCTTCCTCCTACTTCCTTACGCAATTTCTGCTCCTAAATATTAGGGAAGCTCCTATTTCTTTACATAATTCTCAAGATAAATGGCTCACCTGCTACATGAAAAAACTATACACTCACTAGTATACAATAATGATTACAATTGTGCATTTTTCTTCCACTCCACTAGGAAATTTGAATTGCATGCATGGCTAGAGTTATTTTTAGTAAATTGACTAGTTAACTGAGAGATCAGTAAGTTAAAAATAGTTAAAAATACTCAACTAAACTGATACTGATTCTATTCTAGACTAGAGCCCACATAACTAAGTTTCACTAAATATAACTCCACTAGATTGCTAAATCTTAGCAATCAATTCAAGCACAACTCTACTTCTTTCCCACACACTCGAATTGACTAACTTAACTGAGTGACTTGGCAATGTCACTCCTGCTAACTGCAACTTAACTCATCCTGATAAAGTGGAAATTCAACTTTTTCCATTTGATTAAGGAACAAGTCAAATGAAGCCTTTTCTTGCTACAATTTAACACCCCCTCTTAGCAAGAAAAGGGTTATGAACAAACCTAATCCTGCTCCAATAGAACTCGAACTTGACTCTTGAAAAATCATTTGTGAAAATGTTTGCATCCTACTCCTCTGCAGAAATATACTTTAACTTTATGGTCCTCCTTTTCACAAAATCTCTCAGGTGATGGTACCCGAGTTGCTTTTTTGAAAGAAGATGGCTTAGAATCTATGGATTTTGTCATGAGTGTCATATATCCTGTATATGATCCGGACTTATGCAGGAACATAATAAAATACAAAAATACACATTAATTTAGATATGCAACATAAATAATACTTCATTTCATTAATATCACATAGCTGAAATATGCTTAAAGATAGAATGGAAATAAGCTAGCTAGGGCATCGGTAGCTTATCTCTAAGAAGAGAGGTGGCGACTGCATGCCTCTGAACTGTGTTACAATGATGCTAGAAGGCATATTTATTATTGAGAAACAATGGAAAACCATAAACATTCAAAAAACTAACCCTATGAGATGAAACACCAAACTATGGGCCCCGTTGGGGTAAATTGGTACATCAATTTCATGGGGTCGTAACTTTGGCATACGATCTCCATTTGATGCACATGATACATCATTAGAAATATCTATCCAAGGAATACAAATATTAATATTAAATGTCAAGTCTTCAACTAGCATTCATCTTGACCAAGTTTTCCCAAAAAAAGTCATTTAGGGCCTCAAAACAGCTTCAGAAGTTTAGGACCCGAAAAACTTCCCAAAATAGTAAATTGTGCTACAATTGAGGAAACTGAAAGACTGAAAGAAACTATGGTGGGGGTCCAAGTGGAACAGGTGGGTGGCCACTAATATCCACCTGGATCATTCCTCCCCCCTTAGGAAGCAATGGTCCCCATTGCATTGAGTACCCCCATGAGATGAGGAAACTTTTGCTGAACTTGGTCCCTTGTGATCCACTTGCCCTGGTGAAGGAGTTGGCCTGCTTTGAAAAATCAATATAGTTAGATCCTCTATTGGTGGGTGTTATTGATCTGTGTGTCCATGATCCAATCAGTTTTGTCTTGTTCCATGTAGTTTGGGTTTAACTCTGTTGGTGTGAGTTGTTCTGCCATGTCGGATGTGTTTAGTAGAGGTGGAAAGTAGGGATGAAGGTGGTCCACATTGAACACTGGGTGCGTACCAAGGAATGGTGGAATACTGAGCTCGAAGGGATTGTCCCCTACAACCTTGGTGATGATGTATGGCCCATATCAGAGCGGGTGAAGCTTGTGGTGGGGTCCAACGAGGCGACCCTTCTGCAAATGTAGCCACACTTTGTCACCCACCTAGAAGTTGTGTGGCACCTTGTTGGCTTGTGACCTCAAATAACATGGAGAAGTGGTCCCTATAATGAAATCACAGGGTAGAGGCAGAGAAGCAGTTACCATGAGTGAAGATAAATGCAACAGAGACATAGTTAAGACAAAAAAACAACAAGAGGAGAGTCCTGAACAAGATTGGGTCAATTTGTGCACACGTTCGGGTCGAGTCGTGAACGCGGGGAAAGTATTCCACGAACAAATAAGAAATGTCCGGGCACAACCAAAGAGACAAGGCTGACAAACCACAACAAGGAAAGGCTGACAAACCACAACAAGGGAGCGGTGAGGATCGTTATATCTAAGCAACGATCAACGACGGAGATTCAAATCGCAGATCACAAGTTTTTTAGGATGGGTGCAAGGGTAAATGTTAAAATGAGCGAAATGCGATTTTCGATGAGGTGGGACCCATTCACCTGTGGCGTGCATATAAGCCTTTCCAGTTGCCTGCACTTTGCAGCCCGCAGGTTTCTAATGTTACCTCTTAAGACTTACGCCAAACCTCATTTTTCACCGATGCAATGAAGCGGGACCCTCCATACCTTTTCCGCCTCTTTCCACTTTAGCTTTATAGTTTACCTTTTCACCGCAATCATTGTTTTACCCTTCTGCTTTCCTGATTTCCCCGATTGAATTTAAAGTGGGGCCACCCTTCCACGCCACCCTTTCTTCCCCACCCTCCATCGCATATTTCATATTATAACCTTTCACATCGCGACTAAAACTTAAAACTTGCGATTTCCAATTTTCAATATATCGCATCGCATTTGTTTTAAGTTACCTTTTAAGTGATTGCAATCAATTTTCTTCAACTTGCGATGCGACGGTTGGTCCCCACCACATCAGCTTCGCGCCCCACTTCACAGCTGTTTCCAATACATATCACATATCATAACCCCACCATTTGCAGTGGGTTCCATTTATCCCTGACACATCATCCTCCAATTAGCGCGAATCACAGTTCGCGGATTTAAGAATTTACCTCTGCGCTTATAAACTAGAACTTAAAGTTTGCGATTTTTAGGCTGCGGTCGGGTCCCACTTCCCCTCCATGTCACTTCCCTCCTTCCCGCGCTTTGAACTTCACACTGTTTATAGTTTATCTCTACTGCTTCATGTTAAAGTTTGCGATTTGCGATGTGGGTGGGTCCCACCTTCCCTCCACGTCACTTACGTCCCACCCGCGCTTTGCACTTCACACCGTTTAGAGTTTATCTCTACCGCTTCATGTTAAATTTTGTGATTTGCGATGCGAGCGGGTCCCACCATGCCTTCCGCCATTTCCATCCGGTCTTCACACATCCCATCAACGCTAAGCCCTCTGCATCTCTCTGTCACCTCCGCTTCACCCTAATGCATTCGACGGTCCTTAACACATTTCAGACCCCCTCTGGCCTTCGAAATTTAACCATGGGGGGAGGGGGGGGGGTCCCAAATAGGCAGTATCCATTACCACTCACTCCTCCATGTGCCTTCCTCTCATCATTTCGCACCCCCTTTCTCCGATACCGCTTACCACTTAATACCCCCTTCAAAATCTGGTTTCCGGTTTTCAAATAAAGCAAGAGTTTTGGTAGAGCACGCGGTTATAGTTTATTCAGTCCCTCCAAGATATCCCCACTAAAGAGTTCAACATGCACATAACAATCGACCATTTCGCAACGAAAAGTTGAAATCATGAGAGTTAGGGAGTGGAGGATGTTGATCAGCCGATGGAATTACATGATGAAGTTTGGATCGCTCACCTGTTCTTAGCCACTTCTCGCCACTCCTCTAAAGTTTATGGAATTTGGCCTCCCTGGCTAACTGTTTTTTTTATTTTTACTGTTAAGATAATGGGGTTTTGCTGGTAAAATCCCGATTTTACCCAATTCTGTTTTGATTTTTCTGTTGCAGGAGTGATTGTTTGATGCACGCTCTGATAGTTTGTTCAGATATTTTGGTTTCACCCATGTGGGTTGATCATGACATAATATTTGATTGTAAACCCTAAAAGAGAACTATATATGTAGTGAGTTATACGATGAAAGAAAGGTTCTAGAATTCTGAAGAAATCTGCTGTAGTTTTGTATGATTGTGCTCCTTGTGATCTGGGACACGTATTTGGGAGAGTTGTTTAAACTTAATATGACACAGAGCTGTTATTTGGATTCCAGATGGAGCAATGAGTAGTATGTATATGCTTCCTTCCATTATCAGTAATATCCTTTTATGTGTAATCATATTTCATGCTATGCTACTTTGATGGTTTCGTGTAATGTAGTTTCCAGTAGTCTGCAATATTATTCATGAATTCATGTCTGCATAACACTCAGGTGTTAATGCTCATGTATTAATCTTGCTGCACTCCCTTAATTCGCGCTCCACGAACCTATGTTTTTGTCCATATCTCATTCATATCTGTTTCCTCTGAGTTCACAGGGGAAAGATTCTTAATCCTCTTAAGCTTGTCTCTTGTGGGTTCCTTCTCCGTTCGTTCTCAATTCCTCTGTATATTTTTAAAAGCTTCTTCTCATTGTTATAATTGGCCCATTTAAAAGCCATCTAGCCTCACAGCCTCCCGAGCGCTCTCATTGTTTGGGGAATTCACATGAATCAGACTCAAATGGTCTTCTCATTTCTTGAACCACCAAAATCATTATTCTCTTGACCCATATTCTGTCAGAGGAATTTATGCAATTGTCCACACTTAACCTCTGATTTTAAGATGTCCTAGGCACTGGTCTTTTGCAACTCAAGGCTGTCTCTAGGAGCTACAACATATTTTTGGCACCGTTGCCAGGGAACGAATTAGAAAATATTTTCCCTGGGATACAACATTATCTTCACCCTTCAATCAAGTGAGCACGAGGGGTTGAGAGTTGCATAGCCCTCACCTTGGCGACTCCACTATTTTCAAAGTTCAAATCAAGTGTAATCTCGGCTTACACTAGGCCTCATACCCGATTAGATACTTCTCAACAGAGAACCCCTTCTGTACATGATCTTGAAAATATTATATTTAAGAGAATATGGAGGGAGAAGCAACCCATCTAGGCTGACCTACCCTGATTTTCTCTAGAAGATTCGCCTTCCTTTTCTCAGAAAGTTGATATCTACAGTCCTGGCTCCACAACCCATGTACTTAAGTATCCTCCAGAAACCTTTGCTGCAAACAGTTCAGACATAAAAGACAAAGCCGAATCTATTGATACTTCTTTACCTCCCTTGCATCCTACTCTAGAGGCTGAAGAAGTCAAAGAAGTTACGTCTCTTCAAAGCTCATTACATATTAATATCCTAACCTCTACTCAACATATACCTGTTGCACCATAGCCAAATAATCCTCAGAACTTACTACCACCCCCCCTCATGGCTTTACCTGGCTTTCTCCTCAAAAAATATGCTGCATTAGATTTACCTCAAGTATTGCATGACATGCCTCAAGATCTCCTAAATCTCTTGCCTCGGTTCACCAGGGAATATATCACTTCTACACAGAAAAATATTGAATACTTCTGCATCTTTGTTGAGAATGTTAATGTGGAGCAGCTAGATGTGGTGTTAAGGCTTTTCGTCCAATACTTGGATGGAGGGGCTCGAAAGTGGTTCAAATCTCTTGCTAATAATGCATTCACCACTTGGGAAGAAAAGGAGAATTTATTCACACTAAAATGGGGAGAGAAGAGGGACCATGGATATGTCCTCACATAGTTCAACACTCTTAAAAAGATACACAATGAGGATGTAACAAAATTCATAAAGAGGTTCAATAAGCTCTACAATAATCTCCCTACCAAGATAAAGCCTCCCCAAGTAGTTGCTAAGGTTGTTTTCGAAGGAGCTTTCGAATCTGAGTTTGGGTTCACCCTAAGAGAAAGAAATTCAACATCTCTGGATTAGATCCAGACTGATGCATTAGAGGTGGAAGAAAACTTTGCTTCTATTGGTAAATTCAAAGGGAAGACAGAGCATGAAGCCAGAAGAAAGAGTAGGGAGGAGGCTTCTACTTCTAACCAGGAGAGGGAGCCACATGAGTACAAAATTGAAGAAATGGATAAGCTGATCAAGAACCTCTTGAATAAGCTGGTGAAGCTTGAATTGGAGGCTAAGAATACCTCTCCTCGTCCTAACCAAATGATAAACCGTGGGTTTAATCCCTAGTACCGAAAGCCCCCTATACAGTTGTTGTAGCGAGAAAGGAAGGAGTAGAAAGATCACATCCAACCCCCTCTACACCTGGAAGGGGAAATGGAGGGAGAAGCTGAGGAAGTCACAAAAAACCAAGAAGATCAATTCCTTGCTTACTGGGAGGACGAAGAAGGTGAACTCACCCTGCAAGATGAGCTAGAAGAGAAGGAAGTCCCCCCAGAGGATCGAGATATTGATAATTACTGCAGGCAATTTGTGGATTTCATGCAAGCTCGGCTCCACAAAAAGTATGACCTTAGGTCCTCTAGGAAGATAACCTGAGTACTAGAACAAAAAAAGAATCAATACCAAGAGAACATACCCCTTCTAGTTCTTCCAGTAAGGGGAAAAAGCCTTTAGAAGAGTCTGCACATCATAAATACACTGCGTCCACTTCCACAAAGCAGGGTATGATCCTCTCGAAAACTAGAAGTAATCATCTGTAACCTTGAACCTGCGTGACCACCCTAAGGAGAATTCCAAAGAAGTCATTGTAGAAAAAGCTCCCATGGCCTTTAACCTCCAAAAATAACTAGAGAAGGTTAGGATCCCGGTTCTGTTGATCGAGCTCCTAAAGCAGCCTTCATATAAAGCCCAAGTGTGCCAATTCATGCAGCCCCATGGTGTAGGCCCTCTCCCCGATAGCCTAAATCTCCAAGAGGAATGACCCATGGTAGTCTTTGGACCTCATGTAGAAGAGTTGGGCTCAACCACCCCCCCATTTTATGTGTCTTCAGTTATACATGACCTGTTACTACACAACTGCATGCTAGATTTCGGGGCTTCACATAATCTATTGCCATTTTTTGTCATGGAGCAATTGGGGTTGCAGATTACCAGACCTTATCAATATTTGTATTCTTTTGATTCCAAGAGGGTAAAGTTCTTGGGCATGATAAACAATCTGGTAGTAAACTTATCCTAGATTTCGGCTAAAAGTGTAGTGATGGACATTGTTGTAGCTGATATCCCACCTCGGTTTGGAATGCTGCCATCCAGATCTTGGGGATCCAAGATTGGAGGGTCCATAAAACTAGACCTCACCTATGCCACTATTCAAGTATTCGGTGGGGAGGAAAGAAGGTTATACCGCGAATCCAGATTTGTGAAGATGGTCACCAAAGAAAATGGTTCCACAAATTCTCCGGTATATAATATGGAGGGCGAATTATCTTTTCTTATGCTCAAGGAGGATGAAAATTTCCTTCAAGAAACAAATATCTGTCCTCTAATACAGAATAATCCTATGAGCAGAGAGGAAAATAAGATATGGACCTTGCAGTTTGATGGAGCTTACTCCCAAGAAGGAAACGGGGCTGAGGTACTCTTGATATCACCAGAAGGATGCTTGGTTCCCCTCTCTTTTATGCTAGAATTTGAAGCCACAAACAATGTGGATGAATATTAAGACCTGCTGTTGGGGTTGCAGACAACACAAAATATGAACATACAAAACCTCAAGGTGTTTGGAGATTCAGAGCTTACAGTGAGACAAGTCAGGAACCAATGCCAAACTAAACACCGACGACTCAGAGCATACAAGAATGAGGTATGGGATTTAGTTGAGAACTTATTTATGCTTTTAACATTCAATCATGCCAAGGGATAAGACATAATGATAGACTCACAAGCTGTGGCTGCTATTAATTTCCACCCCCCATAGAATCCTTTGCTCAGATATGAGGTTGAAGTGCGATACTTCCATTCCATTCTAGACAACGTAAAGCATTGGAAAGTCTTAAAAGATGAAGAGCAGGTCCAAAGTTTTATGGAAACGGTAGGTGAATTCTCAAATATGATGATTGATTCAGTCTCGGAGGATGACAATGAAGAGCCAAAAACTAGGTGGGAAGAGACACTGGCTGGACATCGTGTTCTGTAATTAAAGGGAAATGTCATCCCCGGGGCGCTGGTGCCATTGGAGAGATTGTTTGACAAGAATGACATCCCAGTGAACCCCAACAAAATGACCTTCGACGAGCCTGTCAGGATGTGAATATTGGGACAGAAGAAGATCCAAAGGTGGTGAAGCTGTCAAAAGGGGTTCCTGAAGAATACCAAGGTCAGTATCTCAGTCTGTTCCAATCATATAAAGATGTATTCCCCTGGCCATACCAGGATCTGAAGAATTTTTACGTAGACATTATACAACACAAAATACCTTTGAAAGAAGACACTAAGCCTCATAAGAAAAAGCTGATATAGATCAACCCCCTTCTCCTCCCAGCTATCGAGAAGGAAATAAAGAAGCCGTTGTAGGCCAAGTTCATTGTGCCTTTAAAATACTCCGAATGGGTGGCGAACTTGGTGCTGATAAGAAAGAAGAATGGTGAAATCAGAATTTGCGTGGACTTCCGCAATTTGAACAGAGCCTCACTCAATGATAACTATCCCCTCCCAAAGATAGACCACATCTTGCAAAAGGTGGTGGGATCTTCTCACATGTCCATGATGGATGGCTTCTTAGGATATAATCAGGTGGCGGTGCTCTTGGAAGACCAAAATAAGACGACATTCACCACACCCTGGGGAACCTTCATGTACGCCCGAATGCCCTTTGGCCTGATAAATTCTGGTGCTACATTCCAGTGTGCGATGAACATTGCTTTCATAGGAGAGAAAGACAAGTTTGTGGTGATTTACCTGGATGACATCAACGTCTTTTCAAAGAACACATAGAGCACCTTTGAAGAACCTTTTAAAAATGCTGCAAGTAGGGCCTGTTTATGAATCCTCAAAAATCCATGTTTTCCTTGGAGGAAGGAAAGTTATTGGGGAACATAGTAACTAAGGAGGGAGTGAAGATCAAACCGAAGCGGGTAGAGGTGATATATGGCATTCCCCTACCAAGAAACAAAAAGGAAGTACATGTGTTCCTGGGAAGAATAAATTTTCTCAGAAGGTTCATTCTCACCGGGATGCTGAAGAAGAACAATGAAGTTAGATGGACCCCTGAATCCAGGGATTCCTTCAACAGGATCAAACAGACCTTTGTATAAGCTCCAGTGCTAGCCGGTCTAGATTATGGGAAGCTGTTCATGATTTTCTCTTTCGCCTCTCCTCACATAATAGCTACAGTACTATTACAGAAAAATGTCTAAGGGCATGAAAATCCCATTGCGTTCTTCAGCCAAGTCCTGTGAGATGCCAAACTGAAATATGATATCTTGGAGAAGCAAGCTTATGCCTTGGTCAAATCTCTAAATTCATTTTGGGTGTATGTGGTACAATCTGCCATAACCGCCTATTTTCCCACAACAACGGTGAAGGATATCCTGGCGCATGGCGACAGTGAAGGAAAAAGGGGCAAGTGGATAGCCAAGATTCAAGAGTAAGAACTAGAGATAAAGCCTACCAAGCCCATTAAAGGACAAGGGCTGGCCAAAATCTTGTCTGAATCCAATTGTCAAGCTCTGGGGATAAATCTGTCTATGACAGGAGGAGAGGCACATGAGGACACAGGTGCACATCAAGGCATAGAATCTTCCACTCAAAAAAATCATGTGAGGTACCTTCTCTCCTCATGGTATAAAGATATAGTGGAATACATTTTGACCCTGAGATGTCCTCCTAACTATGATAAGGCCAAATACTGCACTTTAAGGCTGAAGTCTCAAAATTATATCGTGGAAAATGGGCGAATTTATTGGAAGGACCCTATGTAGATCCTACTATTGTGTTTAACAGAGCAGGAAGTTGACAAAGTGATGACTGAATTCCACAAAAGGATATGTGGTAGACATCACAGTTGGCGATCCAGTGCACACAATATCCCGAGGGCAGGTTTCTTCTGGCCTAAATTGTTTGGTGATGTACATGCTCGTGTGCGGGCCTGCGAGAAGTGTCAGACGTTCGTTGAAAATAAAAGGTATGAACCTCTCCTGTTGATCCCAATACATGTTGAAGAACCTTTCAAGCAGTGGGGAATTGATTTCACAGGAGAGATTCACCTGACCTCTAGCAATCAACATCGATGGATCCTCACTGCTATAGATTACTTCCCCAAGTGGGTAGAGGCCGTGCCCACAAGAAATGCTACATATTCAGTGGTGATCAAGTTCCCGGAGGAGAGCATAATAGCTAGGTTTGGATGCCCAACTAAAATAATTATAGATAATTCCCAGGCTTTCAAGTCGACTAAATTTGTAAATTTTTGTTAGCATTACAACGTACTGATGGGAAACTCCACTGCATACTACCCACAGGGCAACGGGCTAGCAGAATCATCTAACAAGGCAATGGTGAGGATTTTGAAGAAGATCATCAATGAAAATAAAAAGAAATGGGATTCTCAGCTCAAGTTCGCACTCTGGGAAATTCGCATCACCACTAAAATATCCATAGGAAAGTCCCCTTATAAGATGGTGTATGGCAGGGCTGCGGCTTTCCTGATTCTTCTTGCTTTACTTGTGGCCTGATTCTTACGAGAAAGCGAGGAGGAGCCAAACAACCTTATCCGAAGAATGAATCAGTTGGTGGAGTTGAACGAAACCCGAGAACAGGTAAGCCTCAGACTAATAGAGTATCAAGAAAAAATGAAAGAATTATTTGACCAAAGAGCTAAAGACAGAGAAATCCAAGTTGGGAATTTGGTGTTGCAATGGGATATCAGGGAAACATGGGAAGTTCGACCCCCTTTGGTTTGGTCCATTCAGGGTGGCAGAGGTCAAAAGCAAAAACATTTTCACGTCGGAGAACTTAGAAGGAGACATAATTGAGATGCCCGTGAATGGGAAGTTCTTCAAATTCTATTTTAATCACTGATGAGGGCTAATCCAACTCACTGTATATATATCACTCCACTTTCTATACTCCATTTTGTCTGCATTTCTCTCATTTCATCTTCCACATCATCTTCCACTATTCCCATCTTGTTGCATCCACTATTTGCATTTTTCCATTGCATTTGCCATATCATCCTCCATTTCATCTCTCATTTTTGTTTCCACTTGACCGTTGGTATAAAACTTTGTCTAAGCAAGTGTGCATTTGCGACTCCATGAGCCCATAAGGCACAAGCATTAAGGTTTGCAGGTTCTCAACACACTTAGAACAACATGTTTCACCCAGATGGATCCAATGTTGGCCTGTGACCACACATAACATGGAGAAGTGGTCCCTATAAGGAAATCACAGGGTAGAGACAGAGAAGCAGTTACCCTGAGCAAAGATAAAGGCAATAGAGACACAGTTAAGACAGAAAAATAACAAGAGCAGAGTCCTGAATGAGATTGGGTCAATTTGTGCACACGTTCAGATCAAGTCGTGAACGCGGGGCAAGTATTCCACGAACAAATAAGAAATGACCGAGCACAACCAAAGATACAAGGTCGGAAAACCACAACAAGGGAGTGGCGAGGACCGTTAGATATAAGCAATGATCGACGATGGAGATTCGAATCGCAAATCACAAGTTTTTTAGGATGGGTGCAAGGGTAAATGTTAAAATGAGCGAAATGTGATTTGCGATGAGGTGGGACTCGTTCATTTGTGGCATGCATATAAGCCTTTCTTGTTTCCCGCACTTTGCAGCCCTCAGGTTTCTAACCTTACCTCTTAAGACTTACGCCAAACCTCGTTTTTTGTTGATGCGATGAAGCGGGACCCTCCATACCTTTTCTGCCTCTTTTCGCTTTAGCTTTATACTTTACCTTTTCACTACTATGTCATTGTGTTACCCTTCCGCTTTGCCGATTGCGTTTAAAGTGGGGCCACCCTTCCACGTCACCCTTTCTTCCCCACTCTCCATCGCAGATCACATATTATAACCTTTCACATCGCAACTAAAAATTAAAACCTGCGATTGCTGATTTGCGATATATCGCATCGCATTTATTTTAACTTACCTTTGAAGTGCCCGCAATCTATTTTATTTAACTTGCGATGCGATGGTTTGTCCCCACCACATCAGCTTCGCACCCCACTTCACAGCCGTTTCCAATACATATCACATATTCTAACCGCGCCATTTGCAGTGGGCTCCATTTCTCCCTGACACATTGTCCTCCAATCAGCACGAATCGCACTTCACAGATTTAAGAATTTACCTCTGCACTTATAAAATAAAACTTAAATTTTGCGATCTACGGGCTACGGTCAAGTCCCACTTCCCCTCCACGTCACTTCCCGCCTTCTTGCGCTTCTCACTTCACATCGTTTAGATTTTATCTCTACTACTTCATGTTAAAGTTTGCGATTTGCGATGCGGGCGGGTCCCATCTTCCCTCCACATCACTTACCTCCCCCCCGCACTTCGCACTTCGCACCATTTAGATTTTATCTCTATTGCTTCATGTTAAAGTTTGCGATTTGTGATGTGGGTGGGTCCCACCATGCGTTGCACCATTTCCATCCGGTCTTCACACATCCCATCATCGCTAAGGCCTCTGCATCTCTCCGTCACCTCAGCTTCACCCTAATGCATCTGACGATCCTTAACACATTTCAGACCTCCCTGGCCATTGAAATTTAACCATGGGGGGGGGGGGGGGGGGTCTGAAATAGGCGGTATCCATTACCACTCACTCCTCCACGTGCCTTCCTCTCATCATTTCACACCCCCCTTCTCTGATATCTCTTACCACTTACGACCCCCTCCGAAATCCGATTTCCAGTTTTAAAATATAGCAAGATTTTGGTAGAGCATGGGGTTACGTTTTATCTAGTCCCTCCTAGAGATCCCCACTAAAGAGTTCAGCATGCGCAACAAAATCGACCATTCCGTAATGGAAATTTGAAATCATGAGAGTTAGGGAGTGGACGATGCCAATCAGCCGATGGAAATACATGATGAAGTCCAGATCACTCTCCTGTTCTTAGCCACTTCTCACCACTCCTCTGAAGATTCTGGAATTTGGAATCCCTGGCTAACTGTTTTGCTTATTTTTACTATTAAGATAGTGGTGTTTTTCTGGTAAAATCTTGATTTTACCGAATTCTGTTTTGATTTGTCTGTTGCAGGAGTGATTGTTTGATGCACACTCTAATAGTTTGTTAGGTTATTTTGGTTTGTTAGGATATTTTGGTTTCGATCGTAAACCCTCAAAGAGAACTCTATATGTAGTGAGTTCTAAGCTGAAAGAAAGGTTATGGAATTTTGAAGAAATCTACTGTAGTTTTGTATGATTGTGCTCCTTGTTCTCTGAGACACATACTTGGGAGAGTTGTTTAAATTTAATATGATACAAAGCTATTATTTGGATTCCAGATGGAGCAATGAGTAGTATGTATATGTTTCCTTCTGTTATCAATAATATCCTTTTATCTGTAATCATCTTTCATGTTATGCTTCTTTGATGGTTTCATGTAATGTAGCTGCCGGTAGTCTGCAATCTTATTCATGAATTCGTGTCTGCATAATGCTCAGGTGTTAACACTCATGTATTAACCTTGTTGCACTCCCTTAATTCACGCTCCATGAACATCTGTTTTTGTCCATATATCATTCATATCCATTTCCTTTGAGTTCACAGGGCACATATTATTAATCCTCTTAAGCCTGTCCCTTGTGGGTTCCTTCTCCGTTCATTCTCAATGCCTCTGCATATTTTTAAAAGTTTATTCTCACTGTTTTATACTTGGCCCATTTAAAAGCCATCTAGCCTCACAGCCTCCCGAGCCCTCTCACAGTTTGGGGAATTCACATGAATTAGGCTTAAATGGTCTTCTCCTTTCTTGAACCACCAAAATCATGATTCTCTTGACCCATATTCTGTCAGAGGCATTTATGCAATTTTCCACACTTAACCTCTAATTTTAAGATGTCCTAGGCACTGGTATTTTGCAACTCAAGGTTATCTCTAGGAGCTACAACACACCTGATGATGATCATGTCGATGCTTGTACTTAGCATTGGTTATGTCCAATATGTCATGAACCTATTGTCGAATGTACTGAATGCGCACAATGAAGCTGTCCGCCTTGTCATATTCAGACTGGACATGAGCTGAATCGACCTGAGTAGCTATAAATGGCATGGCTATGTCAATGGGACATAGTGGTTGGAATCCCAAGCCCACCTGAAAGGGGTTGCGACCGATTGAGCTGTGGAGGGCCTAGTTATAGCCATGCTATACATAGGGGAGGCTATCATCCCATATGCATGGATGATTTGAGTTGTACATGCACATAATGTGTACGATCATCCTATTGACGACCTTTATATGGCCATCAGTTTGGAGATGGAATGATATGGACTTGGTGAGCTTGGTGTCCAACATTGACCAAAGGCTAGACCAAAACGTATGAAGGAACCTTATGTCCCAAAGTGTACCCACACTAGTTCAAAGAAGAGCTTAGTATTGGCTTCTACTATGATATTCTTCTTGCAGGCCACCATAATGGCCATCTTCAAGAATTTTTCAATGACCACGAAAGCACAATCGTTGCCATGCTTAGTAGAAGAAAGGCCTGAAATGTAATCCATGGAGATGGATTCCCAAGGTCAACTAGGGGTAGGAAGCAGAGTGTAGATGCCTTGCTTCTTAATGATCGGTTTGGAAATGGCACAGGCAGTGCAGGATCTGATGTACTTCTCGAGATCCTTTCGAAGCCTCTTGACCAATAGAAATAATTCTACAGTACTGCCACTGTTTTCTCGACTTCGAAATGCCAAATGACCTGACTATAGTGCGCTTCCCAAATCATTGTGGCACACCCACTTGAAGGAACACAAAGGTGTCCTAGGTGACATAATAATGTATACTGGATGTTGTTAAATTCTCAGCAATAGCCACGAAAGTCCCTAAAAAATGAACCGGTCACATTAAAGTTATATGCCAAGTAGCAAGTGTCAAATCAAATCAGGCCGAAAGGGAAAAAGGGTGGTAAAACGCACATATATTGACACCAATGGATAAATGGCACTAAGTGAGGAGAGGCGGAACAATAGTTGATGACTGGCACAAAGGTAAGGGAGACATGCCTTTACAGATCAACTCATATACGAGAGAAGGCCTTTGATTATACATGACGGCAGTACGTAGAAATTCCGAGGGGGTCAAGCCGTGGGGAAAGGACAAGGCCCTTACCCCCGCGGACTTGCGACACGTGGCAAGGCTTCACGGCGGAGAAATAGTAACAGGGTTGGGCCAAGAGATTCTGTATCGTGGTGGAGTTAAGGTGGGCCCGCTCAGGTGAGGAAGATAAGCGTTAGTCCGGCAAAGGGGAAGTCCTACGTGTTAAAAAGTGGATAGCGCATATGGAACAACGGTAAGGTAAGTCCATTAGGACAGCTGGTACTAAGGCCCGTACCAGCTTTTAACCCGACACGAGGCGCTCACCTATATCTTGAATTACCCAATCCCCACGCGCCACGTGTCTCAGTGTCAGTGTCCTTACGACACTTGCCCTCTGTCCTCTTACACTTTCACCTTTTAACCTAAAAAGTCCTCCCGAATGGTAAAAACTCCCGTATTTCTCTCTGGTAAATCATTTCAGGTAGTTTTCTACGGCGAATACCAAGTAGGGAAGAACGCCGGGTTTGTCCAAGTCACTGTCACGGTTCCCCTCGTCGTTTTCCCAAGCATTGTCACCCTCTGCTCAGGTAATCCATTTTCCGTTTTTGTTTCATTATTTTTCCCTTTCTCTCTTTTCCGAATTGTTGAATAACCGCCATGGGGAGAGGGACGCCCAAGAAGAACGAACCTGAAACTCCCCAACTCCATGAGTCTAGAAACCCTCCTGGTTTTGAACCCCTTCGTGACTTGCAAGCGGGTATCTGTGACCCAAAATACCCTTTCGATATACGAAACATTAAGCCCCTACTGTTCGGCTGCCACTGTAAAAGTGCTGATCGTTTCCGAGTTGTCGCATCCGGCTTCTATCACCACATTACCCCCCAAGTCCATTCCTGTTTCGATTTTATTGTCTGGCTTAGAGACTCCTACGATTCACATCGTGATGCTTTCTTTTCCCCTCAGGGTAACATAATCTTCTCCCTTTCCCCCGATATTATAAGGCAGGCTCTTCGTTTCCCTTCCAGTGATGCCTACTTCAGTTTCAAAGATGAAACTTTGCTCGCACAGTTTAATAAACTGTCGAGGGAAGCCCGCCGTGCCTTCATAGCTGCCATAACCGTTGATCAGGCGACGGCCCTACCTCCGTTGGAGCCTTTCCCATTGAGTCTGTTTAATGAAGAGGTCCGACCAGTCCTGTCCCTCATTTCCGGCCTCCTGGGAGTAGGGACCCCTGAAGACATTTCTTCAGTATGCATTCGATTTTTGTGGCTTATGATACAGAATGGAGTTACACTGGATATTCCAGGTTTCCTGTCTTTTACCATCCGGACCCAATTTCGGGAGCTAGCCAAGGACCGAAAGTTTCGCTTTTGTTCGTTGGTGTTCTACCTCTTCCTGTTCCAGCATGCGGACAAGTTTAATCATTTGGGGCTGGACAGGATGTATTCTGAAAATTCCCAGCCCAGGCCAGTTTTCGACTGGAATTTTTCTGTTCGTCAACTCCCCAGGGGAGAAGGTTATGTCAATTTCGTGAATACCTTCATGTCCATTGCCTATACCATCATTCACGACGTGCCTTCCCCAAGGGTTTTCCCAGAAATGAAGCGCTGGTTACAGGCTGGGAAGTACCAGTGTACCGGCGATTGGTTCCTATCAGAAGAGTACACTGAAATCCGTGTCTATGGAGCCGAGGTAGCCCCCTACCAGCTCCCAGATTTTCCCGTCCGACGAGTCTATGCCCTTGAGTACATCCGGCAAGCCCTCAAGGCTAACCAGCTTCATTTCGTCCCCGCTAAGAAAGGCTACATCCTGAAGCTCCCCAACAATATTGGCCCCTTTGTTGTAAATTCTAGATATGCCCTCCCGATTGTTGAAAAAATGTTGCAGAACATGGACCTGAAATTAGGGGAGAGTTGGGCTTATGACCCACGGGAAATTATCTCAAATAAAAGAAAGAGAAACAGGTCTGCGCCCTACGTTCATGAATCCAGGCCATTTCTGGAGTGGAAGGCTAATTATGAAGTCTGGCCTATGTTTTCGCAGATGGAGACGGACTCATCTGCCACAGGAGAAGAAGAGGAAGTGAACAAAGGGGGAAATGAGCAGGAAGCTGGTACTTCCGGAGCGCCACCACCCAAGAGGCAAAGGGTGGCCACTAGTGAAGCCCAGGTCATCGGGGAAGGGATAATTCTGGAGCCCCTCGTGAAATTTGGAGAGTATGATAAGAGCAAGGCAGGGATAGTAGTTCTAAGAGATAGCACCGCCTCCTCTGACTACACTGAAGTCACTCATGCCATCATCGAGCCTCCTGCTTCGAAGACAAAAGAAAGGGAGCTGACCAATAAAACCGTCAGAGACAAATATAGGGCCGAACTAGGAGGTTTTGTTGAGAAATATCACACCAGAATCTCTGCCTCGGTTAATGCAGACACTAAAGACCTGGTGCTTTCCATGGCCGAGGCTATCCTGGACCCGAATTCGGACGTCCCTAGCTACAAGGTGATTGAATTGGTTGTCGACATGAAGAAGGTTCCAGACATCTCCAATGACCTTTCCGTAATCGCGAACATGATGAAGGATAAAGATTTCGCGTATTACCTTGCCCTAATTTAGACAGAGCAAATTCGACGAGACCACATCAAACTCTTTTTCCGCGTACCGTAGCGCTTTGTCGGCTAACGCACACTGTGCACGCGTCCCCTGTAGAGCAAGACAAGAATTGGGATTTATCAGAGGGAAGGGGAAATTTTGCATTAACAGCCAAGTTGGAGAAGGACATTTTATTTATGTAGAAACTAGCTCATACACCTACAAAGCCACATCCCATATTGCATGGGAGCTCGGGCATGGAGGAGGAGAAAACGTAGCTGATGGCGTTTTCGAGAGAGAGAGAGGAGAAAGAAAATGGTCAGAAGAATGGAAGATCTGGAGAGCAGAGCTACCGAGCTGCAGACCCGCTGGGACACACACAGTTGTCATGCAGCCGAGACATCAAGTGGGACAGGTTCAGCAACAGCACAACTATCCACAGCTATGGCTGAGATAGAAGTGTTGGGGAAGCAAACAACGACAGCCAAGCAAAAGGTGGAAGAACTGGAGGGCGCCCTGGCTGAGAAGGTCAGAACTATTGAAGGGTTGCGAAGAGAAGTGGAGGAAGGAAAGAAGACTGCGATCGAACAATGTCGTATCATCGCCGAGCCTAAGAGTGGCAGGTGAAGGAAATATCACCTGTCGAGGCCGTAAGCCCGATCTCGGGTCAGATATAATCGTGGCCGTGACTGAACAGTGGGAGTTCCTAACAATGATAGGAGAGCTAAAATCTACCCTTCCATACCTTAATAGGAGATTGCAGGAGGCCGGGGATAATCTGCCAACTAGAGCCCGACACGCCGAAATTTATATATCTTTTCTCTATACACTGAGAGCGAATGACGTGGTAAAACATGACATTCCCAGCAGATTTATGGAAATCAATGAATGTCGGAAAATTATAGAGAAAGAGGAGGCTCGATCGGCAGCTTCAAAGGCTCTCCAACGGGTCGCTGACATTGTGGAACAGTTCAACAAGGTATGGAACGAAATCACCACTGCTGGCCTCCCTTCATGTTGGGAACCAAACGCTCCTGCCGTACTAATGCACCCCGACAAATACACAGCACTTCTAGAGGCAGAACGGGATCGGTCAGATCTTCAGATGGGCAAAGGAACTCAGCTTAAAGCTACTACCATCATCACAGCCCTACAGAAGGATTTTAGTCTCCTCCACATGATCCGGTACCGTCTCCCCACCCACGCAGACATCCACACCTTCGGCGAGGCATTTACCAGGGTGGAGAGACTCTCAGAGATGTCAGAGCCAAGTCCAGAAAGCCAGCGGAGGTTAACGCAGTTCCTGACTCAGCATGCCAGTCCTTCCACCGATGTACCTCCTCCAGCGTCTACTACAGTCTCGACCCAACATCTTTCATGACACATTATGTTTCATTCATGACATGGCCTTAACGGCCTTTACTTTCATTTCAGTTATGTTTGATTTAAATTTCCGAGTGGGCGGTTTTTCCTCCCACTCTTGCATTTTTACTTTTACCTTGAACAATGATCTACATTTTGGTTTTAAGTTTGGCCCGGGGCCTGTTACGCATGATGGAAGAGTTGTTTTCCCCATCATGCCATTTTGTGGTTTTGATAATGATTGTTAACAATTTTTAGCATGCGAGAAAGATATTTTCAGAAAATATCTTCTCGCTGAAAGGCAGATAGAAGGCTATATAATACAGGAAAAAGAATGATACCAGGTTCCATTTCTTCAGAAAATTGATTGTATTAGAATTTCCTGTGTGTCTGCTTTGTGAACAATTTGGATACTGCCCGGAGGAGCCCATCGGGTTTCAATAATAAGAAGCTTTACTGTAATAAGGATTCCTGGGACACTATTGTATGGTAGTGTGTGTGCTCTCTTCATTGTTACATATATCTATGCTCATCTCTCTTATATTATGATCCTAATATGTCTTTTGTCTTTTGATTATGACTTTATCGTGTTGATACTTATGTCAAAAGAGGGGGCTTGACACTTTAGCAATGGCTCAGAGTAATGTATTTTGCCACATGCATTTCAAATAACATTTCACTATGTTGGTTGTATTGAAATGTTATTGACGCAAGCTCTTGGTATGTGTGGATTCTAGATATTTAAGCCCATTTGTATGCCATGAAGTTCTCCTCAGTATCATCTATGTGACACTCCCGATATCCCCTTCTCGCCATACAGCTTCGCCATTGTTTATACTTACTTTCTCCGCCATACATGAATCGCGTCATTATGTTGATCTCTGCTCTACAATTGTTCCATACAGTATCCGAATATTAGCATTTGTCTGCTCTCAAATGCTATTTAAAATGCCTCAAACTGTCCGAAGTTCTGGTTCCATTTTAGTTTGTTTTCTGTTTCAAAAAAAGGTAGTGTAAGAGCTCTGTCACGTTAAGGGATGAAACGTTGCCTCAAATATCCTGCTCTCTACACCTCATAAGATGTCCTAGGCACTAGTCTGTAACAACTCTAGGCTGTCTCTAGGAGTTACAACATCTTTTTGGCGCCGTTGCCGGGGAACGAAGTTGAAAAGATTTAAGTCCCTGGGCCTCGACAAACCCTGTCCACTCTTCAGTTAGGTGAGCACGAAGAGTTGTGAGTTGTGCATACCTCACCTTGGCGACTCCACATTTATATTTCAGATAAACCTATTTGCAGTCCTGGCTCCCCGAAAGCCACACCTAAGGTCAGATACTTCACAGTCGAAGACACCTTCTGTGTCTGACCCAGAGCGAATCCTTCATAGAAGAGGCTGGAGAGAAAGACCACCAGTTCATACCGATATTCCTGAGTTTTCCCTCGAAAACTTCCCGTATCTTCAGCCCTCCTCTTCTCAGGTCGCCCAAATACAAAGCTCTAACCCTATTATAAGAGATACTGGCTATTACTCTGATAGCCCTTACCGAAAAGGTACCCGTATCAAAGACGAAGCTGAGTCTAGTTGTACTCCACATTATTCTTTTCATCCTACCCCTGAAGTTGAAGAGGTCAAAGAGATCACTGAAGTGTCTGCTGTTAACAGCCCTACCTCCTCATCAAGTCCTCAAGCCGCTGATCACTATATTCCCATCATTATTCATACTCAACTCACAACACCTCCTCCACCTCGCGCTGCTCAAGCTCTCATCCTACCTCCGCCTCCCCCGATGGCGAATGTACCCGGCTTTTTACAAAATAGGTATGCTCCTTTACAGCTGCCTGCAGTGTTAAATGATATGCCGCAGGACTATTTGAAGATTCTACCCCGATTCAATTGGGAGAATGGTGTCGATGCTCACAAGCATGTTGAAATCTTCTGCTCTTTCGCAGAGAACTTTAATGTGGAACATCTGGATGTGGTTCTGAGGTTGTTCGTGCAGTCCCTTGATGGAGAGGCTAGAAAGTGGTTTAAGTCTCTTGCAGTTGATTCCATCAACACCTGGGAGGCTATGGAAGAAGCTTGTGTGAAAAAGTGGGGAGATAGGAAAGATCATGGGGATACCTTAACCGAGTTCAACACCCTTAAAAAGAAGCATAACGAAGGGGTATCAGAATTCATCAGAAGATTTAACAAATTGTATTACAGCCTCCCAGCTGAGATGAAGCCCCATCAGACCGCTGCCAAGGTCGTTTTTGTAGCAGCATTTGATTCCGAGTTTGGCTTCTCACTAAGGGAGAGAAAGCCAGCCTCTCTTGATGATGCACAGACTGATGCATTGGAAATAGAAGCAAACTTTGTCTCGACTGGTAAGACCAAAGTAAAGCAAGAACATGATATAAGAAGAAGAAGCAAGGAGGAAGTGTCCACTTCAAGTCAGGATAGAGACTCAGCAAATGATAAGATCGAAGAGATGAATAAAATGATCAAGAACCTCTCTAGCAAGTTGGTCAAGCTAGAGATGGAAGCCAAAAGTTCTCCACCAAAGAACTTTCAGAATGCTCCAAACAGAGGGTTCAACCCTCAATACAGGAAACCTCCCTTGCAGATACTGCAGAGGGGGCAGAAAGAGTCACAAGACCAAGTACCACACCCTTTGTACTTGGAAGGACAAATGGAGGCTTCCCCTGAAGACTCCTCTTATGAGCAAGATGAAACATGTCCGGTTTTCTCAGACAGCGATGACATAGAGTGCCCTGTCCAAGGAAGTGAGGAGGATGCATTGCAACCTCACTCAGAAATGAAAGATAATGAGGATGCCGAAGAGCCAGAAATCGATGACTACTGCAAACAGTTTTTTGATTTCATGCAAGCTCAGTTCAACAGGAAATATGACCTCAGGTCCTCCAGGAAAAGGACCCGCACTCAAGATGAAGAGGAAGATGCACCCCAGAGATCAGCACCTGCACAGAAAGAGGCCAATACCAAAGAATCTTCTGATAGAGGTAAGAAGCCCCTTTACCAACCTTTGCAAGATGATAGTCACATACCTCCCTCCTCTCAAGTAGCTGTGTCTCCTGTGAATAAAGTTCCCATTAAAGAAGTCAAGTCTGCCTTGCCAAACAAAGAGTCCAAAGAAAAGGAAGTCCAGATAGAAAAGCCCGTGTCTGCCTTCAGTTTGCAAAAGGAACTTGAAAAGGTCAAAATCCCTGTCCCTCTCTCGGAATTGTTGAAGCAGCCTGCATATCAGTCACAAGTCTCCTCATTCATTTCAGCTCCTGAAGTCCCACACATTCCAGACAGTCTTAATTTACAAGAAGAGAGGCCTATGGTAGTGTTTGGCCCCCATGTCGAGGAATTGGACTCCTCTACTCCTCCTTTCTATGTTTCCCTAGTAATCCATGATTTACTATTACACAACTGTATGTTGGATTCAGGAGCATCCCACAATTTGATGCCCCTGTCTGTCATGGAGCAGTTAGGTCTCCAAATCACCCGTCCATATAAAGACCTCTACTCCATTGACTCCAAAAGAGTGAAGTGCTTGGGCATGATCAAGGACCTAGCAGTCACCTTGGCTCAGATTCCTGCCAAGAGTGTGGTAATGGATATCGTAGTAGCTGACATCCCAGCTCGCTTCGGCATGCTGTTGTCTAGGTCTTGGGGGACCAGAATCGGGGGGTCAATCAAGCTGGATCTGTCATACGCCACCATCCCTGTCTTTGGGGGTCAAGAAAGGAGATTGTACCGAGAAACTAGGTTTGTCAAGACAGTCACAAAAGCAGGAGATTCAGTAAACTCCCCAGTTTACAGTAGAGATGGAGATTTTTCCTGTCTAATGTTGGAGGAAGATCAAGAATATGCTCATGAACCTACATTTTGTCAGATAAAGACTGAGCTATCAGAGCAGGACCGTGGATCTGATATCTGGACGCTCCACTTTGATGGAGCCAATTCTAGAGAGGGAAACGGGGCTGGAGTGTTGCTTATCTCACCCATGGGTCAATGGGTCCCCCTCTCTTTCAAATTAGAATACGAGGCCACGAATAATGTGGCTGAATACGAGGCACTCATATTGGGGTTACAAACAACAAGAAGCATGAAGATCCAAGGTCTAAAGGTGATGGGAGACTCAGAGTTGGTGGTGAGGCAGGTGAGAAATCAGTGTCAAGCGAAGCATCCGAGGCTAAAGGCCTATAGGAACGAAGTGTGGGACCTTGTGGAAAATTCCTTTCTGGCATTTAACATTCATTTTATGCCCAGGGAGCACAACAGAATGGCAGACTCCTTGGCTGTAGCTGCTAGTACATTCCGCCCACCTCAGAACCCTCTTCTGAGATACGAAATTGAGGTAAGATACAGGCCTTCAATTCCTGATAATGTCAAGCACTGGCAGGTCTTCGAAGATGAGGAGCAGGTGAAGAGGTTTTTGGAGACTGTGGGGGAGTTTTCAAACTTAGAGATCGACAATTGTGAAGAGGAAGAAGTCGAAGACATTCCAGGGGATAAGCTAGAAGAGAAGATAGCTGGTCACAGATTCCTACAGCTAAAGGGAAATGTCATTCCCCGAGGGTTGGTACCTCTGGAAAGGCTGTTCAATAAGGATGATGTCCCATTATAGCCAAACAAAATGGTGACTGAGGACCAGGTTGAAGATCTGAATCTGGGCACGAAAGAAGATCCAAAGATTGTGAAGCTGTCGAAGAAAGTCCCAGATGAATATAAACCATTGTACCAAAAGCTGTTTCAAACCTACAAAGACGTATTCGCCTGGTCATATCAAGATTTGAAAACCTTTGATATCAGTGTGATGCAGCACAAAATTCCATTGAAAGCCGATGCAAAACCCCACAAGCAAAAGCTCCGGCAGATCAATCCCCTGTTGTTACCATCGATTGAGCAGAAAATAAAAAAGTTACTGAAGGCTAAAATTATAGTGCCACTAAGGTATTCTGAATGGGTGGCCAATTTAGTCCCAGTACGCAAGAAGAACGGTGAAATCAGGTTGTGTGTGGATTTTAGAAACCTGAACAGGGCATCTCTAAAAGACAACTATCCACTACCAAAGATGGATCATATTCTGCAAAAGGTAGTAGGGGCCTCTAGAATGTCCATGATGGATGGGTTCTCGGGCTATAATCAAGTGGCCGTATTCCCTGAGGACCAGGAAAAGACAGCTTTCACCACGCCCTGGGGAACATTTATGTATGCCAGGATGCCATTCGGACTGATCAATGCAGGGGCTACGTTTCAGAGAGCGATGGACATAACTTTTGTGGGAGAACAGGATAATTTCCTGGTGGTGTACCTAGATGATATAACGGTCTTTTCAAAGGATGATGTCGAGCATGTTCAGCATTTGCAGAAGACTTTTGAGAAATGCAGGAGGTATGGACTCTCTCTCAACCCTCAGAAATCTTTCTTTGCATTAGAAGAGGGTAAACTCCTAGGACATATAGTAACTAAAGATGGGGTCAAAATCGATCCTAAGAGGGTAGAAGCTATAAATGGTATCTCTCTCCCTAGAAACAAGAAAGAAGTACAGGTATTCCTAGGACGGATCAATTTTCTCAGAAGATTCATTCCCAATTATGCCGAAATAGTTAGACACATCACAGATATGTTAAAGAAAGACAATGAAGTAAAATGGGCACCAGAACCAAGGCAGGCGTTTGCCAGGATCAAGACTGCATTTGCTGAAGCTCCAGTATTGGCAAAGCCTGACTTCACTGAACCCTTCATGATTTTCTCTTTTGCATCACCTCACACGGTGGCGGGGGTCCTACTACAGAAGAATGGGGATGGGTATGAGAAACCCATTGCTTTCTTTAGTCAAGTTCTTCATGACGCAGAGCTGAAATACAACATACTTGAGAAGCAAGCTTATGCCCTGGTAAAGTCCTTGAAGGCCTTTCGCATGTACATTTTACAATCTCATGTGACTGCTTTTGTACCCGCAGCAGCAGTTAAGGACATCCTGGTGCAGGGAGACAGTGAAGGCAGAAGGGGGCGGTGGATTGCGAAGATACAAGAATATGACTTGGATATAAGGCCCACCAAGTTAATTAAAGGACAGGGGTTAGCGAAGATTTTATCAGAATCGAACCACCAAGCCCTGGGCATCCACTTATCCATGATCGCAGATGAAGCATCTCAGGAACAGACAGGGAGGCCAGAAGTGGAAATGGCAACTCAAAAAATACAGATGAAGTACCTCACTAGCCCCTGGTACAAAGAAATTGTTGAATACCTCCTGACACTCAGCTGCCCACCCAGCTGTGACAAGTCCAAATACAGAGCCTTGAGGCTTAAATCTCAAAAGTACGCCGTGGCTAATGGACAATTATATTGGAGAGATCCGTCAGGCATACTGATGTTATGTCTCATCGAAGGGGAGGTAGGGAACATCATAACCGAGTTCCATGAGGGGATCTGCGGAGGGCATTATAGCTGGAGGAGCACAGCTCAGAAAATTTTGAAGGCCGGGTTCTACTGGCCTAAACTATTTGGAGATGTCTTCACTTGGGTTAGAGCCTGTGACAAGTGCCAAAAGTTTGCTGAGAAACAGAAGCTAGCCGCTTTACCCCTGATTCCTGTGCACGTTGATGAGCCTTTTAAGCAATGGGGTATTGACTTCATAGGTGAGATCCACCCTCCCTCCAGTGGGCAGCACAAATGGATTTTGACTGCTACAGATTACTTCACCAAGTGGGTGGAGGCCATCCCCGCACGAAATGCTACAGATACAGTGGTCATAAAATTCTTAGAAGAGAATATCATCTCAAGGTTTGGATGTCCTGCCAGAATAGTCACGGACAATGCTCAGGCTTTTAAATCCGTTAAGATGGTGAATTTCTGCCAACAGTACAACATCACTCTGGGCCACTCCACAGCTTACTACCCCCAGGGCAATGGTCTTGCCGAGTCATCAAACGAAACACTGGTCAGAGCACTGAAGAAGACAATAAATGAGAACCAGAGAAATTGGGACTCTCAGCTGAAGTTTGCTCTATGGGCAAACATGATAACCAGTAAAAGGGCAATAGGGAAGTCGCCTTACGAACTAGTATATGGACGAGCAACTGTATTCCCCATACAGTTGGCTCTACCTGTGGCTCGTTTCATGCAGGAGACTCAGGAAGAAGCTGATGGCACGACTAGAAGAATCAATCAATTGATTGAACTGGAGGAAACGCGTGTTCAGGTGAATCAGAGGCTGGTGGACTATCAAGAGAAGATGAAAGATTTGTTTGACCAGCACACCAAAGACAGGACGCTGCAGGTGGGGGATTTAGTGCTCCGATGGGATGTACGCAGAGCTGACAAAGGCAAACATGGTAAGTTTGACCCCCTTTGGTTCGGTCCTTTCAAGATCGTAGAGCAGGGAGGAAATAATACATTCAAGCTGGAAAATTTACAGGGGGATCTGTTGGAAGCCCCTGTGAATGGGCAATTCCTCAAACCATACTTCCAATTCTAAAGAAGGCTGGAAAGCCTGACTGTATTATATTGTATAATAGTTGCTATTTCGTTTTGTTTGTTTATCATCAATTACAGACATGTCATGAAGATCTGTACACGGCACAGCTCTAGAAACTGAAAAGTGTTGTTCAAAGAAGGTCTACAGGCGGTCTGCGTAGTTCTCGACACGTTCGAGGACAAACGTGCCGTCCCCGGTGGAGCCAATGTTGTTCAATTCTCAGCAATAGCCACGAAAGTCCCTAAAAGATGAACCGGTCACATTAAAGTTATATGCCAAGTAGCAAGTGTCAAATCAAATCAGGCCGAAAGGGAAAAAGGGTGGTAAAACGCACATATATTGACACCAATGGATAAATGGCACTAAGTGAGGAGAGGCGGAACAATAGTTGATGACTGGAACAAAGGTAAGGGAGACATGCCTTTACATATCAACTCATATACGAGAGAAGGCCTTTGATTATACATGACGGCAGTACGTAGAAATTCCGAGGGGGTCAAGCCGTGGGGAAAGGACAAGGCCCTTACCCCCGCGGACTTGCGACACGTGGCAAGACTTCACGACGGAGAAATAGTAACAGGGTTGGGCCAAGAGATTCTGTATCGTGGTGGAGTTAAGGTGGGCCCGCTCAGGTGAGGAAGATAAGCGTTAGTCCGGCAAAGGGGAAGTCCTACGTGTTAAAAAGTGGATAGCGCACATGGAACAACGGTAAGGTAAGTCCATTAGGACAGATGGTACTAAGGCCCGTACCAGCTTTTAACCCGACACGAGGCGCTCACCTATATCTAGATTTACCCAATCCCCACGCGCCACGTGTATCAGTGTCAGTGTCCTTACGACACTTGCCCTCTGTTCTCTTACACTTTCACCTTTTAACCTAAACAGTCCTCCCGAATGGTAAAAACTCTCGTATTCCTCTCTGGTAAATTATTTTCAGGTAGTTTTCCACGGCGATTACCAAGTAGGGAAGAACGCTGGGTTTGTCCAAGTCACTGTCACAGTTCCCCTCGTCGTTTTCCCAAGCATTGTCACCCTCTGCTCAGGTAATCCATTTTCCGATTTTGTTTCATTATTTTTCCCTTTCTCTCTTTTCCGAATTGTTGAATAACTGCCATGGGGAGAGGGACGCCCAAGAAGAACGAACCTGAAACTCCCCAACTCCATGAGTCTAGAAATCCCCCTGGTTTCGAGCCCCTTCGTGACTTGCAAGCGGGTATCTGTGACCCAAAATACCCTTTCGATATACGGAGCATCAAGCCCCTACTGTTCGGCCGCCACTGTAAAAGTGCCGATCGTTTCCGAGTTGTCGCGTCCGGCTTGTATCACTACATTACCCCCCAAGTCCATTCCCGTGTCGATTTTATTGTCTGGCTTAGAGACTCTTACGATTCACATCGTGATGCCTTCATTTCCCCTCAGGGTAGCATAATCTTCTCCCTTTCTCCCGATATTATAAGGCAGGCTCTTCGTTTCCCTCCCAGTGATGCCTACTTCAGTTTTAAAGATGAAACCTTGCTCGCACAGTTTAATAAACTGTCGAAGGAAGCCCGCCGTGCCTTCATAGCTGCCATAACAGTTGATCAGGCGACGTCCCTACCTCCGGTTGAGCCTTTCCCATTGAGTCTGTTTAATGAAGAGGTCCGACCAGTCCTGTCCCTCATTGCCGGCCTCCTGGGAGAAGGGACCCCTGAAGACAGTTCCTGGGTATGCATTCGATTCTTGTGGCTTATGACTCAGAATGGGGTTACACTGGATATTCCAGGTTTCCTGTCTTTTACCATCCGGAATCAATTTCGGGAGCTGGCCAAGGCCCGAAAGTTTCGTTTTTGTTCGTTGGTTTTCTACCTCTTCCTATTCCAGCATGCAGACAAGTTTAATCATTTGGGGCTGGACCGGATGTATTCTGAAAATTCTCAGCCCAGGCCAGTCTTCGACTGGAATTTCTCCGTTCGTCAATTACCTAAGGGGGAGGGTTACATCATTTTTGTGAATACCTTCATGTCCATTGCTTACACCATCATTCACGATGCACCTTCCCCTAGGGTTTTCCCAGAGATGAAGCGCTGGTTACAGGCTGGGAAGTACCAGTGTACCGGCGATTGGTTTCTATCAGAGGAGTATACTGAAATTCGTGTCTATGGAGCCGAAGTAGCCCCCTACCAGCTCCCAGCTTTTCCTGTCCGACGAGTCTACGCCCTTGAATACATCCGGCAAGCCCTCAAGGCTGACCAGCTTCATTTCGTCCCCGCTAAGAAAGGCTACATCCTGAAGCTTCCCGACAATATTGGACCCTTTGTTGTAAATTCTAGATATGCCCTCCCGATTGTTGAGAAAATATTGCAGAACTTGGATCTGAAATTAGGGGAGAGTTGGGCTTATGACCCACGGGAAATTATCTCAAATAAAAGAAAGAGAAACAGGTCTGCGCCCTACGTTCATGAATCCAGGCCATTTCTGGAGTGGAAGGCTAATTATGAAGTCTGGCCTATGTTTTCGCAGATGGAGACGGACTCATCTGCCACAGGAGAAGAAGAGGAAGTGAACAAAGGGGGAAATGAGTCGGAAGCTGGTACCTCCGGAGCGCCACCACCCAAGAGGCAAAGGGTGGCCACTAGTGAAGCCGAGGTCATCGGGGAAGGGATAATTCTGGAGCCCCTCGCGAAATTTGGAGAGTATGATAAGAGCAAGGCAGGGATAGTAGTTCTAAGAGATAGCACCGCCTCCTCTGACTACACTGAAGTCACTCAGGCCATCATCGAGCCTCCTGATTCGAAGACAAAAGAAAGGGAGCTGACCAATAAAACCGTCAGAGACAAATATAGGGCCGAACTAGGAGGTTTTGTTGAGAAATATCACACCAGAATCTCTGCCTCGGTTAATGCAGACACTGAAGACCTGGTGCTTTCCATGGCCGAGGCTATCCTGGACCCGAATTCAGACGTCCCTAGCTACAAGGTGATTGAATTGGTTGTCGACATGAAGAAGGTTCCAGTACAGGACCTGAATGACCTTTTCCAGACAATCTGCGACATGATGAAGGATAAGATTTCGCAGATTACCCTTGCCCTAAAGAAGACAGAGCAGAAATTCGACGTCCTGAACAGCTCTTTTTCCGCAGAACAGAGCGCTTGTCGTGCTAACGCACATCAGGTACGCGTCCTTAGAGAGCAGATTAAGAATTCAGACGACGGAGGGAAGGGAATGCAAGCGGCATTAATAGCCAAGTTGGAGAAGGACATTTCAGCGGCTAGGAAACGGTCTGGCATACCGGCTTCACATCCGATACAGACCGATGAACTGGTGCACGTGGAGGAGGAGAAAAACGAGCTGATGGCCAAGCTTTCTAGAGAGAGAGAGGAGAAAGAAAAAATGGTCAGAAGAATGGAAGATCTGGAGAACAGAGCTACCGAGCTGCAGACCCGCTGGGACACACACAGTTGTCATGCAGCCGAGACATCAAGTGGGACAGGATCAGCAACAGCACAACTATCCACAGCTATGGCTGAGATAGAAGTGCTGGGGAAGCAAACAACGACAGCAAAGCAAAAGGTGGAAGAACTGGACGGCGCCCTGGCTGAGAAGGTCAGAACTATTGAAGGGCTGCGAAGAGAAGTGGAGGAAGGAAAGAAGACTGCGACTGAGCAACAACAGATCATCGCCGAGCTGAAGAGTAAGGTGAAGGGAAATATCACCCTGGTCGAGGCCAGAAGCTTGATCTGGTCAGATATAATCGTGGCCGTGACTGAACAGTGGGAGTTCCTAACAATGATAGGAGAGATAAAATCTACCCTTCCATACCTTAATAGGAGATTGCAGGAGGCCGGGGATAATCTGCCAACTAGAGCCCGACACGCCGGAATTTATATATCTTTTCTCTATACACTGAGAGCGAATGACGTGGTAAAACATGACATTCCCAGCAGATTTATGGAAATCAACGAATGTCGGAAAATGATAGAGAAAGAGGAGGCTCGATCGGCAGCTTCAAAGGCTCTCCAACGGGTCGCAGACATTGTGGAACAGTTCAACAAGGTATGGAACGAAATCACCACTGCTGGCCTCCCTTCATGTTGGGAACCAAACGCTCCTGCCGTACTAATACACCCCGACAAATACACAACACTTCTAGAGGCAGAACGGGATCGGTCAGACCTTCAGATAGGCAAAGGAACTCATCTTAAAGCTACTACCATCATCACAGCCCTACAGAAGGAGTTTAGTCTCCTCCACATGATCCGGTACCGTCTCCCCACCCACGCAGACATCCACACCTTCGGCGAGGCATTTACCAGGGTGGAGAGACTCTCAGAGATGTCAGAGCCAAGTCCAGAAAGCCAGCGGAGGTTAACGCAGTTCCTGACTCAGCATGCCAGTCCTTCCACCGATGTACCTCCTCCAGCGTCTACTACAGTCTCGACCCAACAGCTTTCATGACACATTATGTTTCATTCATGACATGGCCTTAACGGCCTTTACTTTCATTTCAGTTATGTTTGATTTAAATTTCCGAGTGGGCGGTTTTTCCTCCCACTCTTGCATTTTTACTTTTACCTTGAACAATGATCTACATTTTGGTTTTAAGTTTGGCCCGAGGCCTGTTACGCATGATGGAAGAGTTGTTTTCCCCATCATGCCATTTTGTGGTTTTGATAATGATTGTTAACAATTTTGAGCATGCGAGAAAGATATTTTCAGAAAATATCTTCTCGCTGAAAGGCAGATAGAAGGCTATATAATACAGGAAAAAGAATGATACCATGTTCCATTTCTTCAGAAAATTGATTGTATTAGAATTTCCTGTGTGTCTGCTTTGTGAACAATTTGGATACTGCCCGGAGGAGCCCATCGGGTTTCAATAATAAGAAGCTTTACTGTAATAAGGATTCCGGACACGGTTGTATGGTAGTGTGTGTGCCTCTCTATTGTTAGTTTCATCTATGCTCATCTCTCTTATATTACATCCTAGAATGCGAGTGTCTTTTGTCTTTTGATATGAACTTATCGTGTTGATACTTATGTCAGTAGCAGTTTGACACTTTAAATGGCTCAGGAGTAATGTATTTTGCCACATGCATTTCACTCGTATTTCTACTATGTTGGTTGTATTGAAATGTTATTGACGAAAGCTCTTGGTATGTGTGGATTCTTAGATATTTAAGCCCATTTGTATGCCATGAAGTTCTCCTTAGTATCATCTATGTGACAGCCGATATCCCCTTCTCGCTATACAGCTTCGCTATTGTTTATACTTACTTTCTCTGGCATATGTCGTGAATCTGGCCCTCATTATGTTGATCTGTCTTACAATTTTCTGAAGCAGCAGTATCCGAATATTAGCATTTCATTCGTTCAGCGTTATTTAAAATGCCTCAGTATCCGAATATTAGCATTTCATTCGTTCAGCGTTATTTAAAATGCCTCAAGCTGTCCGAAGTTCTGGTTCCATTTTAATCTGTTTTCTGTTTCAAAGAAGGTAGTGTAAGAGCTCTGTCATGTTAAGGGATGAAACGTTGTCTTAAATATCCTGCTCTCTACACCTCATAAGATGTCCTAGGCACTGGTCTATAACAACTCTAGGCTGTCTCTAGGAGTTACAACACTGGAGGTGAAAATTTGGAACATGGTTACCCTCCAAGATCATCTTGTATGTGTGGTAAAATTCTGGATCGCTCTTGTAGAGAAGCGACCAATCAGAAGTCTCATGCCGACAAGAGTTGAACACGGTGGTTAGCACCACGATCGGTGGTCGGTTAAGGAAGTCTGCAACATTATTGGTGCTTCCCTTCTTTTACTTGATGTTCAAATGAAATTGTTAAAGATATGTGGCCCACTTCTGATGCCGATCATTCTGCAACTTCCGTTGTGTCTATATGAACTATAAGGGTCAGTAGTCTGTTTGGATGACCGTTTCCTTCTCCAAAATGTAATGCTTCCATTGTCGTAAGCCTGCACAGTGGAATACATCTCTTTTTCATAAGTGGGATACTTCCAGACTGTGTTGGACACTGTCTCATTGTGATATGCCATTGGATGCCCCTACTGAGTAAGAACTGCCGCACAAGCATAGTCAGAGGCATCTATCTCGATATCAAATGGTGGTTGCAAGTCTGGTAATGTGAGCACTAGGGCAGAGTAGAGGGAATGTTTCAACTCTAAGAATGCCTTCTATTGAGATTCAGACCAAAAGAATTTTTATTTCTCTCCTCCTTTAGTGACTTGACTCAAGGGCCAAGTGATATGAGAGAATCCCAACACGAATCTACGGTAGAAATTAGCAAGACCTAGAAAGCTACGGATCTCTATTAGATTGGTTGGGGCTGGCCAATCCTGAATGACTTGGATCTTGGCTGGATCCACATGCACCCCCCGCTCATCAATAATGTATCCTAGATACTGAACCTGGGTCATGCCAAAAGTGCACTTTTCTAAATTGGCGCACAACTTTTGTTGCCACAGTGTTTGGAGGAACTATCAGTTGTGGTGGAGGCCAAGTCTGGCTGAAGATCAGGATGTCATCCAAGTACACTACTAAAAATGAGTTTGTGAATGGCCAAAAGATGTTGTCCATCAACCTCATGAAGGTTGCAGGATCTTTCGTCAACCTGAAAGGCATGACCAACCATTCGAACATGCCCTCGGATTTGAAGGCAATATTCCACACATCAGAGGGTTCGATAGGTACCTGGTGATACCTGGACTTCAAGTAAATATCCCCCCCCCTTGAGTTGGTACATAAGGTCACCAACCCATGGGATCTTGTACCTATTTCGAGCAATGATCTTGTTTAGCGCCTGATAGTCAATACAGAGTCTCCGAGTCCCATCCTTCTTCTGCACCAACAAGATCGGGCTCCCACAGGGCGATGAATGCGGCTAGATGTGACCTTTCCACAATAACTTCTGAATTTACCTCTTGATTTCATCATTCAGAGTGTCGATAGATTGGTCCATTGGGAAACGATGCACCTAGGTCAGATCGATGGGGTGCTTGACCTGATAGCGTAGAGGCACCCCTGCGGGTGAGGTGAAGATGTCCCCGTACTCCTCCATGAACTTGTCCATTTGTTGTTGTCGGGCGGAGGAGCCATGTCTGGAGGTCGTGACCATAAAATTCTTCTTTCCCTAAGGGTGGATCATCAGGAAACCAAATTTCTCGGTTTTGGAAATGAGCTTACTGCGTTGTTTTGCAATCACTAAAGATATGGCGGCAGGCGGTGCTACCTCCGGTATCTTGGACAACTTATAGCCCAAAGAAACAATAAAAACATAAGGCCGAGACTCATACACAACATGTCGCTTCCAAAATTTTGGTTAGCCTAATAATACATCACAAACATCAATAAGGGAAATGTCACATAATACCTCATTGGTGAAGGGCTTGATGTTGTAGGGAAGGCAACATTGTTGGTTGACACGAATATTCCGTCCTTAATGAAGCCACCCGATGGTGTACAACTGTGGGTGTGCTGTGGTCAACAAGCCTAGCCGTGTCACGACCTCTACAGAAATAAGGTTCTTTTGGCTCCCACTATTGATAATGAACTGCAATGGGGAAAAATTTACCCACATTTGGAAATGGAAGAGGCGCTACTCCTCCTATGGATATTTCGATTCCTCCTTCTGGATCCTCGTGGTGGTAATCGTGGCATTGGGATCCAAATTGATAATTTTCTTCCCTTTGTCACTCCCCTTGTTGGGTTCTGATTCAGAGTTGGAGCATGCATCCGATTCAGAAGCCTTTAGCTCAGCCACTAGTGACTGCTTGGCCCGACACTCACTTGTGTTGTGAGAAGAGCTCTTACGGAACTCACACCACTTTCCCATGTCCTTCTTTGGATTCATGGTGTTTTTATTTGCTTGCGGCCTTAGTGGGTTATCCTGGGATGCCCCACCTTGGTTTTGTCCTTTGTTCTGCAGTTTGAGGGCACCTTTCTCTTGCTTCTGATTCACAGATCCAAAGTCTCTCTTCTTCTGTTTGAACTTCTGCTCAATCTTGGTAGCATACTGGTATACTACACCAAGCGAGGAGATGTCGAGGAACTCCATTTCCTCCTGAATGTATTTGTGCATACAACTGTGGTACTTTAGCACCAAATGATTCTCTGAATATTTGATCCCTAATTTTTTACGCAGGGTATGGAACATATTCGTCAGCTCATGCACATCTTGGTCCCTTTGTTGCCGTAACATAGTTCATTGTATGTACTTGTCCTCACAACTCCCCATGGGATAATATTTTTACTTGATGGTGTCTTAGAAAGAATTTCAAGTAGGTGTGGCTGAAAACAGAGAGGTTTCCCTCCAGTTTGCTTACTCACGATAGGTTTCCCACCAGTCCTTGACATAGGGGGTGGCTTTGAGGAGTGCAAAAGTAATCTTTTCTCAGTTGGAAAATTTATGAACCGATAAATACCCTTCTAATAGATTCAACTATCTATCTACGATGTCTACATCTATTTGGCCCTCAAATAAGGGAATGTCAAGTTTTACTTGTACCTTAAAAGGAGTTATGCCTCTAGAGTGGTTGCTGGATGCAGATGTACCGCCGCTGGGCAGTCGTTGAAGAATTTGGGTAGAGTTATCCATCATTGCGTTCCTTTGTTTCTCTAGGGCCTCCTTGAGCAATATTTTGATAGTATATACTACTCCCTCATCTTTATTTTCTTCCCCCATGGGTGGTCGTCGCGGTTTGTGAGGCTGATCTTGCAAAGGTTCAACCAGATCATGCCCTAACTCCTTATACCCCTTCCTCACTGGGGACATGCAAAGAAGGATCGAGAAAAAACTGACCGCTCTGATACTACTGATCCAGACTTATGCAGTAACACAATAAAATACTGAAATACACATAAATGCAGAGATGCATCAGAATAAGACTTCATTTCATTAATATCACATAACTAAAATATGCTTACAGAAAAAATGGAAATAATCTAGCCAGGGTGCTGGTAGCTTATCTCTGAGGGGAGAGGTGGCGACTACATGCCTCTGAACTATGTTACAGTGAGGCTCAAAGGCCTATTTATGATTGAGAAACAATGGAAAAACCTAAACATCCAAAAACCTAACCCTAGGAGATGAAACACCAAACTATGGGCCCCGTTGGGGTAAATTGGTACATCAATTTCCCGGGGTCATAACTTTCGCATATAATATTTTAATTATAACTCTTCTGGGACATCACATAAGAATTTTAAGGGACTGACGCGTTTCAAACTACCAACTTTAGTTCATCATCAAGATAATGAAAATTGGCTGATCTGACATACACAATTATACCAGGAGGAGAGAAGCAATGGTCAAAACCCAACGGTCCAAAATTAAGATTAAAAATAAAAACAAAAATAAAATTAACCCAACCTTATAAAAATTAAAAATGGTAATATATATATATATATAAAATAAAATAATAAAAATATAAAAAGAACCAAACACCTAACTACCCTCACCTTAAAATCACATGTTAAAATATAAAATCAGAACTAAAAACTAAATTAACACCTCTTTCAAAAAACAGGATAAACATGAATCAAGTAAAAAGTCAAAAAGTCAAAGTCAAAAATTATAACTAAATAAAAAATATAAAAATAAAAATAAAAATAAAAATAAAATAAAAATAAAAATAAAGGATTTAATGTATAAATAAATTAATAAAAAATAAATACAATTAAGAACTAGAATTAAAATACAATTAAAAATAAAATAAAAATAAAATAAAATATTTTATTTTAAATTATACCTAAAACAAAAAATATAAATAATTACAGAATAAAATAAAAATAAAAAGGATATAGTCAATAAATAAAAATAAAAATAAAATAAAAATAAAAATAAAAATAAAGGATATAATGAATAAATAAATTAATAATCAAAATCTAGAATTAAAATACAATTAAAAATAAAATAAATTATTTTTATTTTAAATTATACCTAAAAAAAAATATAAATAATTACAGAATAAAATAAAAATAAAAAGGATTTAGTCAATAAATAAAAATACACTGATAAATAAATAAAACTAAAAAATAGAATTAAAATACATATAAAAATAAAATAAAAATAAAAAAAATAATAAATAAAATTAAAACCAGATTTAAAATAAATAATAATAATAATAATAATAAATTATTTTTATTTAATTTATTTATTAAAAAAAAAATGAAAAAGGGAAAACCCTTATAGGCAGTGAAGAGATGGAATCCAACAACTGCTAACTTTCCATCCATCATCCCTGTTGAACGTATAGGGCCTCTTCTCTTTCTCAATCGCCTCCCTAAATTTCTTAATCACAGAAGCTTGCACTCTCAACATATAATATTTGTTTGACGCACATGATACCTCATTAGAAAGATCTATCTGAGGGCTAAAACTGCTAACAAAAAATTTTGAGTCTTTGAATCACATTCTTCTTCACCAATATTTCCCAAAAGAACTTTGTTTAGGGCCTCAAAATGATTGTGGAAGTTTAGGACCCGAAAAAGTACCAAAAATAGTATATTGTGCTACAATTAAGGAAACTGAAAAACTGAAAGAAACAATGGTGGGGGTCCAAGTGGAATAGGTGGGTGGTCAACAATATCCACCTGGATTAGTATATCTATCTGGTGATATCCTATATCTACGTGAGGAACTAGGAGCTCCAACCTTCTCCTGAGCTTCCTGCACCAACCTATCAACCATCGTGGTCCTCTTTCTCCCTTCTTTGAAAGGCTCTATGTGAGTGGGTGCCTTCACTCAGTCTGCTCTCTGCTCCTCCACATGTGGTTGCTCCACATCATCCTTCTGGAATGCCATTTTGCCTTTAAGCAAGATCTGACTCTGTGGATCTGACTAAGGCTCCTCATTTGGAGTTAGAAGCTCCTCCTCTAGTGGTATGCTCAAATCTTGCTCTTGAGAACTCCTCATGGATTTCTCCTCATCAAATCTCACATCCATCCTCATAAAAATAATCCTGAATGAGGGCATGTACACCCAGTAAATATGAGGTGTATCTGTGTATCCTACAAAGATCCCCCTCTCTGCAACGGGGTCCAAATTTTTCCTGCTATCTTTGGAGACATGAAAATACACTATGGATCCAAAAATGTGAAAGTGGGATATATACAACTTCCTCCCAGTGATACCCTCTTCAGGTGTAATCATTCCAAGAATTTTGTGAGGGTTCCTATTCTACAAATAAAAAACTATATTGCAAGCTTCTACCCACAAGGATAGTGGCAATCCCCTAGCATGCAACATTTATCTAGAAACTCCTACAATAATTTTATTTTTCCTGTCTAAAACCCCATTTTTCTATGTGTTGTGAGGTGCAATCAAATCCCTCATAATACCCTCCTTGGCACATAATTATTTGAAGGAATTAGACACACACTCTCCTCCATTATCACTTCTCATAAATTTAATATTATTTCCAGTCTCATTTTTTAACTAAAGCTTTAAATTCAACAAACTTTGGATAAACCTGATCTTTCTTCTTCATGAAATATATCCAACAGTTGCGAGAAAAATCATCAAAGAAGATCACATAATACCTATGCTTTACAGTTCAGACTATGGAAAATGGTCCACACACATCTGGGTGAACTCACTCCAAGATGGCTCCAACTCGGCTATCTTGGCACTGGAAGGAGGATTTAACATATTTTCCAAGAGTGCATCCCTTGCAAGCATCATGTTGATCAAGGGTGCATTTTGGAAGTCAAATGGTGGTATGCTACATTATTTTCAAAGCTCCATGGTGTAGTTGTCCCATGCACCTATTCCAGATATCTCTAACATCTCAGCCTTGAACATGTTATTCCTTGCTACTGAATGCAACGCATGCATCCACCTCTAGCTTGTAGATATTTTTAACCCAAAAACCAATTTATTTTACTTGTCTAGTCACAAAATTCTTCAAATATGCCTTCCCTCTACTAAACACCACATCATATCCTTTGTCTTCAAGTACAACTACAGTAACTATATTTTTCATTAGAACATACACATATATTACATTTTTGAGGTGAATATGGGAGCTTGAATCCCTAAAAAAAGGTGACAGTGCCAATCCCTTTGGTACTATACCTTCCATCATATCCAAGCTCTATGAGTAATTGTAGATCCTTATCCTCTAAGTTGATTAAGAACTCCTTATTTCATGTAATAAAGTCTAAGTACCATACACTACCTTGTACAATACTTTCCATGCAAGCAATGAGGGTGAAATCCAACTCGAATTGTGATGTGAGAGAATATCCTCCTGCTGCTCCTGCAAGATTCTTACTAGATTTCTCATGTGGACACTTGGTTGCATAGTGTCCATAATCACGACAGTGAAAGGATTTTCTTTTTTTGAGATATTTCTTCTTGCCATGGTTCTAGATGGATTCTTCCTTGCCTTGGGCTTTCTTTCCCTTACCTGCTAAAGTAAATTTTTCTTCCTCATCAGTTATGGATGTGACACCATCTCTACTATTTCTTCTTATCTCCTCCCGCACCAAGTTAGATCAAAGTCTCTCCCAATCTAGGAGCTTGTCTCTTCCATTAACTGAATCTTGATAGTTATGCCAGGACTTTAGAAGACCAAGGAGGGATAAGCAAACAAGTATGGATGATGGAACATTTTATCTAAATCTTTCAAGTTCATATCTCACCTGAGTGAGTATGGATAGGTATTGAAAAATACTTTCATTTTTATTCATTCAAATGTTCTTGAGCTTATGTTTCAATGCAAATTTCCTAGCATCATTGATGCTTTGGAATATATTTTTGATGGTTTTCTACATTGCATAAGTTGTCTCCTTTCCATGCAAATTCGAAACCACATGGTCTCTAACTCCTCCAGGATAATCCTCTTGGCTTTTGCAATATCTTTCTTCCACTAAACCAACTTTTGTGCATATTATGTTGTTGGTAACATTTTGGAATATTAGTTTGTCTATACTCCAATACTCCATTTTCATCCAACACAACTTCCATTATGTCTTTCCAAGAACGGAAATTCGAAGTTCCTTCCAATGCATACTCAAGCCTAAATCCATTGAAAGACATTGTTCCTGCACTCGAATTCTTGCACCAAAAATATTTTAGTTTTTTTATAGCATTATAAGTGTTCTAGTCTCAAAACTTTGTGGAGAGGCTAAAACACAAAAGTTCTCCAAAACCCATAAATCATTTTTGGAAATTCCACCTAGAGATGGCTCAATTAAATTAATTGACCATAATTAAAAATTTCCTAAGTCTAACTTACGAACAAGGGGTTACTTAAAAGAAATTTATTGACAAAGGTGTGAATTTTCTAGAAACTCACACATATCGACTTAGAGATCATCTCAACCATTGATTAAGTTTTAATCATGTTCGTTGAAGTCTCAACTGTAGATTATAAGAAGAGGTTGATGGGTAGATGGAGAACACACTCAGTGTGCGAGTTCCTTGGTAGATCAAGCTACCCAGTTCCAAACATTGAGTAAGGGAGAGAAGTTTGAGTCAGAAGGATGCACAGGTGTGATATATTACAGATACTCAGTGATCATATGATCGAGTATAAAAGTGTCAAAGGGGAAGAGACAATGATCCATAGGAGAATTTGTTGAAAATTCAACAAGAAAGTCTCAATTTTTATTTTATCTTAACCAAATTGAGAAAATTAGAAATTCCTCATCAAAAAACAACTTGGAGGAGTTAACTAAGGTGACATGGCTCTTGTCACTCAGTTAAGAACACTCAATTTGATTTAATGAGTTTAAGTTTGGTTTACATGAGTTGATTCCTAAAAAATATGAGTCTAGCTTAGTTAATTTGAGTTAGGGGCATGAAGTTCAGTTGTGTGCAGTGGGTTCCTAAATTTTCAGATCCTAGGTTGAGTTAATTTCACTTGTAATCAGTTAAACTAGTTCTAACTGTTAATAGAACTAGTTGGTGGTCATTTAAGTAGTGGGACATCAGTCTAACTCAGAGATCATCTAGTTAACTCATCAATTAACTAATAATTAGCTCATGCATGAAAAGAGTTTGAATTGCCTAGTTGTGGTGGAGTTTCCAAGGTAGTGTACAATAACTTATATACTACATTGAGTGTATAGTTCATTGTATTGGTCAGGTGATCAATCCTAGGAATTGCACAAGCATTTTGGAGGAATTTCTTGTTTAATAGGGGCTCATTTCCTGGAGGAATAACACAAGGAATTAGGAGCTTGGAGGGCTAGAAAATTGGCTAAGTATTGGCTAGCTTCAGTCATTTAGGTTGAGAATAGAAGATACAGGTGTTGGTTGTGCTCAATATTTAGAAATCATATTGTATTCATCCAGATTCTTTGATTAATGTAATACAGATAGGAAGGGGTTTGAGCATTTTATTTCCCCTAGATAAATCTCTATGCATGTGTGATGTTTCTTCTTGCATGTTGATGTTATGCGTTCTCGATTGTGAATTAATTTCCGCATATCAGTAGAGTAGCTTCGAGTCTTGTGATTTAGTAAATTTCATAAGCAATTTTGAATCTAGACATTAATTTCTACATGTTATCATAACATGATTAACATTAGAACCAACCATCGAAGTCCTCATGTACAATGATCATTGAAGAACTACTGAGCTGTCAGGAGGAAGAGTTGATGGATCCCTAGTTCAGGGCAGATCTAGAAGACCCTATGTGTAGAATTCTTAATGGAGCAAGAAGGCTACTAGTGGGGAGCCAATTTTTAGTGACACAAAAAGGAGTTGTGATCATTGATATTTTTAGATTGAGGAGCAGAGAAATTTCCCACATGGATATTGAGTCTCAGAGGGAGTCTAGTTTCAGAGGGAGCAACCCTATGGAAGATAGTACTTTAGGATCTGGGGAGATCAAACTCATTACTGTAGTAGTTGTAGTAGCAATGCAGAAGTATCAACATAGAAGTAGCAACAACAATATGAGTAAATCATGTTTTTCCATGCATGCAATGATACCTCTAGGAGTGAGGTGGAGCAATGTAGATCCTTAGTCAAAGAGTTGCATAAATTTGGGCAGGGTCCATTGAGGCATTCTCCTCATGGATCATTACCTTGCTACAAGGGCCCACAATATTCAGTAGTAGGAGGATTAGTGTCAGTAATATACTGATGAGTGAAGAGGAGTGTTGACAACAAAGAAGAAAGCTCAGTAGCAGAGTCAAAAACCTCACAACTTCCTAGTAGACAATTGCAGACATAATTGATTCAATGTTTTTTGGATGCTTATGAGTTGTAGATCTTGTATTAGTAGCAACAACATTGAGAGGTGTCACACGCAATAAATTCCACAGGTGCAGGATAAGGGTAGTTGATAATCCATTTCTTGCTGGGAGGGAGTGTTGAAAATGCAACAAGAAAGTCTCAATTTTTATTTTTCATTAATAAAATTGAGCAAATTTGAAATTCCACATCAATGATTTTTAGTTAATCAAATTGATGAAATTTGAAATTCCACATCAACAGATAAATTGAAGGAGTTAAATGAGGTGACATGACTCTTGTCACTCAGTTAGGAACACTAAATTCGAGTTAATGATTTGAAGTTCAGTTTACTTGAGTTGATTACTAAAAAATACGAGTCTCGCTCAGTTAATTCGAGTTAGGGGCATGAAGTTTAACTATGTGCAGTGGGTTCCTCATTTTAGGAGCCTAGGTTGAGTTAATTTCCATTGTAATCAGTTAAACTAGTTCTAATGGTTAATACAACTAGTTGGTGGCCAGTTAAGTAGTGGGACATAAATCTAACACATAGAACATATAGTGAACTGATCAATCAACTAATAATTAGCTCATGCATGCAAATAATTCAAATTTCCTAGTTGTGGTGGAGTTTTCAAGGTAATGCACAATTAATTGTATACTGGATTAAGTGTATGGCTCATTGTATTGGTCAGGTGATCAATCCTAGAAATTGCACAATAATTTTGGAGGAATTTTATATTTAATAGGGGCTAATTTCCCAGAGGAACAATGCAAGGAATTAGGAGCTTGGAGGGCTAGAAAATTCACTAAGTATTGGACAGGTTCAATCAGTCATGTAGAGGATATAAGATACAGGTGCAAGTTGTGTGCTCAAGATTGAGAAAGCATATTGTATTCATCTAAATTCTTTGATTAATGCAATACATATAAGAAAGGGGTTTTGAGAAGTTGATTTCCCCTAGATAAATCTCTGTGAATGTGTGATGTTTCTTCTTGCATGTTGACCTTATGTGTTCTTGATCGTGAATCAATTTATGAAGATCAGTAGAGTTGCTTTGAGTATTATGAATTAATAAATTTCATGAGCAGTTTCGAATCTACACAATAATTTTTATAGAATTTCCAGTTCTAAAAGAGGCATAAGTGAGTGACTGAAGTATTCCACAACGAAATTAGCCCAAATCACCCACAAGGGTAATGCGGAAATTTTTAATTGGTTGCAATTATGGTCACATGATTTTTCCTTGTACAACCGCAAGGATCACACAAATTTTCCAAGCACAACCTCACGGATCAATCACACGCTGCGAGGGCCTGTACACATGTTGGAAGACCAATTTTCTAAGGGAATTGTTTGCTGGTGGAGGGAGAGAACCTTCTATCTAAATATTTTATGTCAAATTTTATTGATTGGATAGCCAACTAGGATTCCAAAGATTATACTCAGATTTCACTGTTTCATAATAAATTAAAACCTCAACTGCTGCATCGATTTTCTCACATTAGGTTTTTTCAGGGAAGTTTTTTAAAAACTAACTATTTCATTTTATGTGTGTGTGCTATCATTTCTCAATTCCTATTTTTTATTATTCTGCAATGTTATTTTTGGTGAAGAAATTGTGGTGTGAATAATTAGTATTAATCAGAAAATTAATAACATGTTAATCAGTTACGAGAATCAATTTCTAGTTGCTGCATTTCAAGGGATTTTTCACATGGTATCAAAGAAAGTTTGACAGAAAAGATGCTTAAATGAGGAAAGGAAAAATTCATGGCTCAAAAGGAGCCACAAGATGATTTTTTCAGAGGACTGCGTGGGTTAGCTTAGAACAACAGTGAGAGTCGCATGAGTTATTTTCTGTACAACTGCGAGGATCACATGAGTTCAAATTGAAACACTGCATGAGTAAACAAAATCTGTGAGTGCAACATAGGTAGGAGAAACAATGACTCATATTTTCACAGTGCAAATTCTTATATAGGCATAGAGGGTTTGCACTAGTTTGCTAGATTAGATTCAATGCCAAGTGGAAGATAAATTTCACACACAAAGGGGTTTTCTCTCAGAGGGTTTATGGCTTCAGTTGTAGTTGTAAAATGAGCAAGAAAACCTATGCATTCTAGGAGGGAGTGCGAGTAGCAGAGAAATAAAAGAGTAGGAAAGAAAGGGGATTCCTGTTTATTTTATTTAGTGCTTGAGCGCTGCAGATTTTGAAACTTTCTGAAGTTAACCATACGTGATTTTTAGTGGAGGCCATTTGAGTTCTCCATAATGCATATTTGGGCAATATTTCAACTTCCATTTGCTGGAGATAAGTGTCGGACGAAGTCCGAGTTGCAAAGAAAGGAAGGATTCCACCCAAGGACTAAGCTAAAAAAGAGATAGTAGGGCACCATATCCAGGAGGAGGAGTATGAGACTCTGGTGTGTCGAATGGGTAGGATCTAGTGAAAAAGTAGCAAGGAGATCAGTTAGATCAAGTCTAGTTGTTGTAGCAGGATCATTCCTTTGCTACGGGGGCCCATAATATCCTATTAGTAGGTAGTGTTAGCAGACACAATCTAGCATTAGAAAATTGCAAAGAGAGTTGCAGTCAATATCCGAGAGACATTTGCAAAAATAGTTATAGTGACATAGGCAATGAAAATTGACCAGTTGCATTATGCAGGTGTAATTCCAGACAGAAGATTCCTAGCGTAGAGATTTGTATCCCAGTTTCTAGTGCAGGAGGGGAGTGCAAGATGCCAGGAGGGAGTAGAGATATTTCCCATAGTCAAGACTTAGAGGGAGTCTTGCTTCAGATGGAGCAAACTTATGGAAGCTAACACTTTAGGATCTAGGGAATATTAGACTTATTATTGCACAAAAGTAGTAGCAATAATATGAGTAGATCAGAGTTCATATTCGTAGAGATTAGGGAAGGGTCCATTAAGGTATCTTCCTCATGGATCATTGCCTTAATATATGGGCCCACAATATTTAGTAGTAGGATGGATTAGTTTCAGTTGATGCATTAAGATTCCTCAGTGATAGTTGTAGAATAGTTGCAGTTAGGTGTTGAGGAGCACAAATGCAGTGTTGACAACAGAGCAAGTGGCTCAGTGCAGAGTTACTAGCAGTGTAGATTCTTCAATGGAAAGTACAGAGGCTAGTATCCGTCAGATTCTCAAGAGACAAATGTAGCATAGAGACACAGTTGATTCAATATTACAAATGCTTCTCAGTTGTAGTAGTTGCAGTAGAAGCAACAATAGATGAGAGAGAGTTTAAATGTAGATGTAGAGTTGGGAGCAATATAGTAGTGTTAATAACAACACCAATGCAACATCAAAATTGCGCAGTGGTTGGTGGGTAGTGGTAGACAGTCATAGTGCCCATGCATCAACAACATGTATAGAGGGTGATACAAAGACAAGGTGTTGGAGAAGTTCAACATTAGAACACCTTCATTTCTAATAGGGAGTGTTAGTTTTTGTAGCATCATAGGTCTTCTAGTATCAAAAATTTGTGGGGAGGCTAAAAAACATGATTTCTCCAAAACCCAGAAATCGTTTCCGGAAATTAAAAATAAAGTTTTCTCAATTAAATTAATTGACCATAATTAAAAATTTCCTAAGTCTAACTTAGGGAAAAGCGATTAATTAATAGAAATAAATTGAGAAAGGTGTGAATTGTCTAGAAACTCACACGGATAAACGTAGAGACAATCTAAACCATTTATTAAGTTTTAATCATGGCTATTGAAGTCTCAAATGGAGATTATAAGAAGATGTCGATGGGTAGATGGAGAACACACTCAGTGTGTGAGTTCCTTGGCAGATAAAGCTACCCAGTTGTAGATATTGAGCAAGGGATAGAAGTTTGATCCAGAAGGACGCATGAGTGAGACACATTGCAGATACTTAGTGATCGATTGATTGAGTAGAAAAGTGTCAGAGGGTCAGAGACAATGATCCAAAGGATAATTTCCTGTGATAATAACGCAGCTAGCCTAAATCAGCCGTAAGGGTCACACAAAATTTTCTAATGGGTCACAGTTATGATTGCACGGGTTTTCCCAATATAGCCATGAGAATCACACAAGTTTTCCTAGTATAGCTACGTGGATCGATCAGAAGCCACAAGGACCTACGCAAAGGTTGGACGACCAATTTTCTAAGGGTGGGGTTTACTGGTGGAGGGAGAGAACATTTTCTCTAAATTTTGTTTGTCAGATCTTGCTGATTGGATAATCAACTGTGATTCCAAAGATTGTACTCATATTTCACTACTGCATTATAAAATAAACCCTCAGCTGTTGCACCGGTTTTCCCGCATTGGGGTTTCCAGGGACTTTTGTCTAAAAATAATTGTATCATTTTATGTGTGTGTGCTAATATTTATCAGTTCCTATTTTTTTAATTTCACAGTATTTATTTTTGGTGAAGAAATTGTAGTGTGATTAATTAAATATTAATAAAAAAATTGATAAACTATTAATCAATTAAGATATTTAATTTCTAGTTGCTGCATTTCAAGGGAATTTTCACAAAATCTGTTATTCAAAATTTCTTTAAGAGATGATCAGGAACCTGGTTTCTCTGTAGTTTTTAATAGATCTGGTATTGCTTGTGGAAATAGCTTGAAATTTGAAGCTGCTAATGAATTAATACTGAAAACAATAGACATAAATTTATGCTACTCAATCTGCGGAAAGGAAAACATACAATAGAAACACATGCAATCATTCAATCACAATGAACATAGTTTTTACTGGGGAACCCAACTGGGAAAAACCCCTTTTCTGTTTGTATTATATTAGATGATAAAATTGATCTATTACAATGACAACTTAAATGCTTGAAGCTCAACCTGCACTGCAATACTAATCTCCTCCTCCTATACTTGCACTGGCCAATACTTAGCAAAAAAAGCCTCTTGCTTCCTCCTATTTCCTTGTGCAATTCCAACTCCTAAAGAATAGGGAAGCTCCTATTTCCTTGCGCAATTCACAAGAGAAATGGCTCACCTGATACATGCAAAAACTATACACTCACTAATATACAATAATGATTACAACTACGCCTTTTTCTTCCACTCCACTAGGAAATTCGAATTGCTTGCATGACTAGGGATATTTTTAGTAAATTGACTAGTTAACTGAGAGATTAGCGAGTTATCAACAATTGCAACTACTCAACTAAACTCATTTAAAATGTATTCTAGACTAGAGCTAAGATAACTAAGATTCACTAAATATAATTCTACTAGATTGCTATATCTTAGTAATCAACTCATGCACAACTCTAATTCTTACCCATAAAATTGAATTGGATGACTTAACTGAGTGAATTGGCCATTTCACTCCTGCTAACTGCAACTCAAGTTATCCTACTGAAGTGGAAAATTGAATTTCTTCATTTGACTAAGGCACAGGTCAAATGAATCATTTTCTTGCTACAATTTAACACTACTGAGGCGGCAACCATTGAATATGATAAAGTCACAATATATTTTAGAGGGCCCCCCTTCTCCCACGTTTCCACATCAATCCACTAGTTCACACACTTTAGAATTATTATTATATGATATTAAATAATGATATTATACTGTCACTATTAAAACATGCATTAACATTGATTCATATGTGATTATTCAATGGTGGGATTACATATTGTATAAACCTTGTAGCTGTATAATACAATAACTACTTCATTAGTGAATACTCAACATAAATTCTGATTCCATTAGTTTGTCATCAATTTGAAAATATTTTACATGATTCTTTCACTAATTATCGCTACAATGATTGATTATGGACAAGGTATTTCAATATAAAAATGTACCAATAGTCGACTTGTGATAATTCATGAAACTATTAAATATATATGAAAAAATAAAATTCCTTGCAAGTGTTGGTTCAGATTGAATGAATGACATGTTTGGGGTAGGAAGGATATATAGTGTAGCCTAGTTACAATGATCATTTCTGTTAATTATCAAGGAGTGTGGAGGTGCGAAACTACGGGAGTGTGAAGAAGTGCATAGAAGCACTTCGAGACTTATTCAAAAGACACACACAATTTATAATTTATTAAAAAATATCTTAGCAAAATATGTAGAAATGAAATACCCTTTAGTAAGAATCATTTGTGGGTTTGATACCACTGAGGAGGCAGCCAACTAATATGAAAAATCTATCAGATATTTGAGAGGACCCTTGTTCTCCCATGCTTCCACATCAATCCAATGGCTCACACACTTTAGAATTATTATTATATGATATTAAGTAAGGATACTATATTATCACAATTTACACTCATGCATTCACATTGATTCAAGTGTGAGTATTCAATGGAGGGACTATGTATCGTATAAACCTTGTAGATGTATAATACAATAAAATACTTCATTAGTATAAATTTCATTGAATATTTCATTGTGCGGAGTGCAGAGGTGTAGAGGAAGCTTTAATTATGCTTCCTCCACACTCCCACACATCATTGTGCTTTCATTGTGCATAATTATTGAATATTTAAGAATACTCACACCTCAACAATATCTTCTGCAAATTTTTTATGTTCATTCCTATATGTTCTAGAAAACTAAAATAATAAGGGGTGTTGCTGTGTATACTGCCGGACATACTTTTCAATGTACAATATTTTACATTAATAGTCATCTCACTCCAACTCCAACTAGGATGCAATGCACAGAAGTTTCCATGCCAAAGTTTAAAAGGCTCTGGACAAAATAGTCAAAATAAACGAGAAAAAAATACTTTCCTTGTCAAATGTCTGGAATAAATGCTAGAAGTAGTTGCTATGACATTGAAATTCCAAAAATCTCAGTATTAAATAATTCATAGTGGAAGGAAAGTACATAGAGTCGAAATTACGTAAGCAAAGCCAAACTAATTTTCCCTACACATCCCAAAATCCAAGAAATGATGATAATGATTTCAGAACTTCCAACACAAATAGATGAATTCCTTTACTGCGAATCTCAACCTTGGGTAAACAACATTTTTCATACATTCAAATTTCCTGTATGTTTATTGAAGAATCTAAATCAGCTTGCAAAACACATTTTGACCAAATAACGTGGTTGTCTCTTTCAATAATAAATAAATAAAAGTACAATCATACCCCCAATTAAAACATATCATTTATATCAAGAAATAAAAATACAAGAATAAATAAATAAAAATACAAGCATACCCCTAAACTGGAACATATAATCTACATTAAGAAATAAAAATACAAGCATACCCCTAATTGGAACATATCATCTATATCATTTACACAGCTAAGGTGTAGTGGCCTAAATGTAAGAGGTTATTCTTGTGCTTGATGTCTTGCCAATACCCTAGTTGCATCATGAACTATAATTTTATAGCTTCTCTTTGGTGGTGGTAGATACAGATCCTCGTAATCAAGCTGATAGTATGAAATAGTGACAATTGAAAATTCGATTAGGATCATCATTTTTACAACACTACATTAAGGGTTAAACAAACAAATTCTTACAGGTTCTAATTCCATTCCGCTTTAAATTTAATGTTCAGTTCAAAAATCATAATCATCAATGCCTACAAGTGATTTATTACAAAAAATTTCAACATATTCCTACACATACACATGATCGTAATTTAATCCCTCTAATACATTAATTGCTAAATCTTTGTCCTCTCCGGCCAAGAAACAACATATGTCCAAGAACATGATTTTTTCTTTATTGTTCAAAGGCTCATAAATCATTCTTAATTGTTGGTTTATACATGGAGGTAGTTAATTTGAGAATCTTCTCATTTACTCTTCCCAATATTCACAACCCCGTAAATCATAACGGTAAATCCTGGCTTGATGAATGTGCTTGCTCCAAAATTCTAAGGAGAAAGGAAACATGGCACACATTTCCAAAATCCTATCAGTGAAAAATTCAGATCTTGGAAATGTGTTTGGTTGAAGGAACACATGGTGGAAAAACAGATCTCAGACATGTTCTGTATCTAATGCAAGCAATGGTAAAGTCTATTGGCGAAGGCTAACTCAATATTATTTCAAATAAAATTGATGTAATTGGAAAATGTTTGGATGCAAGGATATTATTTGTGACTGAAGCTTTCATCATGCTATAATTTTTCAACGAAGTGTGAAGGTGCAGAAGAAAATTTCATTGTGTGGAGTGCGGAGGTGCGAGAGTGCGAGGTGGATGGCCACATAGACATCACTAAACAACAACGAAAGAACATCCCAACACAAAGTGTTTTTATAAAGAAGTTATAATGTGGTTTCCATCTCACACACCTTTTGAAAATATATATTTTTACATTATGATGAACAAAACGAGCAACATTTTATTTATCGATTAAACCATTCCGATCACAACACATATCAAAATGAGGTAGAATAATATTAAACAACCATATCAAATCTGAAGACAATCCAAACCAATGTTAGAAAAATATGAGAAATTAAAACATGTCCCTATCAAATCTGAAGTGTAAGTAGTATCACAGTTTAAAAAATTTGAGAGAAGTGTTACTCGATGGCCTAATAATGAAAATATAACTACATGGCATTAAAGAGGAACCCTAAAACTTGACATTAAATAGGAACCCTAATGTTGAATTTAATACGCTACACTTGTGAATAGGCCTAGTCCATATTAACGACATCTGATACCACCACACAACACATTAAATATTTTAGTAAAAAAAATCACTAAATTTCATGTTAAAGGGAATCTGAAACCCATAACACAACACACTAAATATTTTAGTTTAAAAATTTACTGGGGAATTTTAGTATCGATGCATTGAGAGGCATTCTCTAGCCTCTCATTGCGGAGGTGTAGAGGAATCTAACACTTTCTCTATACCTACACACTATGCATAATGGAAGCTTCCTCTATATCTACGCACTATGCATAATGAAAGCTTCCTTCACACCTTAACACTTCGAGGAAATATATTTTGTAGAATCCCAACCAAAGTTTATAAAAAAATGTGTAAATATCGATGAGGAATATAAACTATTGATCTTTTTCAATATATGTCTAGGGTTTTTCTTATTCGATTTCTTTGCAGGTGGTCTTTATTTTCTCTGCATGTTCAATTCACAAAGTCTAATGTAAGAGTATGATGCCCTGTCTAGTTATAAAATGTTTTATATTGGTTTCTCTTTAGTTTTACACTATTCTTGCAAGTGGCCAATCAAAAAATATGATTATATACGTATATAATTTCCTGGCCAAATATAGGCCAATAAGAACCCAATAAAAAATGATATGAAAGCTTGAAAATGCTAAACACTACTTGAATGCTTCTTCCCTTATAACATGGATTTAACACAATTACAATATAGGGTTAAGTTGGTGAAATAAATTAAATCCATGTTACCAATAAACATAGCAAGCCATTGTTAGTATTAAATTTTTGAGCAGATGTGCCAAAAATCTGTGTTTTATAGTTGGTGATGAAAATGCCCAACAATAGAAAGAAACAAGAGAAAATAGCTCCAAAACCATACAATTTTCAACAATTATCTTCATATCTATGTAAAATATTAGAGAAAACCTACAAAAAGCTTCTCTAAGATGAAAATATATGCCAAAAATTGCAGAATATAGCCCAATGGAAATAACTTTAACTTTTATTAATTAATGATATCACTTGTGGAGCAGAACATAGATGAATTGGGTATGTAATGTTCTTCTCCATGGGAGGATTCTTTTCTACATCAGATATATGCTTCTCTCTCTCATGGATTCAAGTGCATAAAATAAGATAAATGGTAGAACTCAAGGTGGAGAGCTTGAATGTGGCAAGATCAAAATGACGATGATGATAGTGATCATGTGTATAGGGTGAGGATAAACCCATATATTTATAATAAAATGCTAGGATAAATCTAGATTTGGTCAAATAATAAGATATTATTACACTATCAAGATCTAACCATCATGAGTATTTTATTATATTTAGGAGAGAGAAAGATTAATGAAATGGTAAATAATATTTATTTACTTAACCAACTCAAAAAAAATTATTAATTGAGTTAATTAAGAAAATCAGGTGAAATAATCAATATATGAAAATGGTTTATTAGCTATTTCTAGGAGATAAGGTCAAAATAAGTTAGAAATAATTACTAAATAGTGATTTAATAATGATTTCATAGGAGAAAAATATAATGATTAAGGAATAATAAATGAGTAATGATTATTTATTTATTCCTGGGTGATGGTTAAAATGGGTTAGAAATAATTACTAAATAATGATTTAATAATTATTTCAAGGAGAGAAGTTGAATGATTAAGGAATATTTTTTTTGTAAGGTTGGCAGGACTACATCTTCATCATGTCCAATATATCACCCCGATCGGGGCAGGGAATTGAACCAGTGACTTCATATCAAGGAGTGAATTAACAAAGCACCCAATCACCATCTATCCAAGACCCCATCGAGTGTTTTATTTAATTATTTCTATGGATGAGTGAAAATATTTTTTTTAATTATTTTCATAAAATGGGTAAATATGGAAATGACATGAAATTAATTAAATAGATTTTTGAGTTATTTTCAAGTGGGTAAATAGAAATGATTTAGGAAAAGTAGTTATCCAAATTATTTCCTAAGGTGAAAGTGGGTTTTAATGTGTAAACCCATACTACATGGTGTATTTCAATCACCCTAGTGGAAAATGGCTAGGTGATTACTTTTTGGGTGGTAACAACCATCACATATCACTAATTATATCACACCAATAGAATTATCATATTAGTTAATCATAGAATAATATGATATTATCTCCCAATAAGATAACATCATTATAAATATGAAAACTAATATAACTATCATAAAAGTAATACCAAGATATAACCCATACTTGATCCCTCTAATATTATGCCGGGCAGGGAAAACAATGAGAACAAGAATTACTAGAATATGTGCCCCAGGAAAAAAACTGATCAAATGGGGTATACACCCTTGCATATATATGCCCTTTGTCCAATCACAATCCCTAGACATCATGTGCTCAAATTGAGGGGATAGTGAAGCCAAAGAAAAGTCCCAATTGGAAGTTAATAACAACATGCTTAGAAACACTGTGAATAACAAAGGAAACTTTCATTGTGTGGAGTGCGAAGGTGCGAAGGAAGTATAATTAAATATTCCTCCGCACTTCGAACAATGAAAACTTCCTTCACACCTCAAAGCAAAATTGATATATTAATTTTGTGAGACTTAATTTTTTGGGCATGTACTTGATATATAATATTTCTGGGTGTTTCCCTTGCCTCCATTTAATCCAACTGCTTAATGCAAATTTCAAATAAGACGTGGTCAATTTCTCTATATCCTTAGTGGTTCAAGGAAACTGCTGTAACGATTATAAAGTGTGCATATCTAAGGGTTTAGCAATCAAAGAATACAAGGATTATTCATATTTTAACATTGACTATTACAAATATTATCAGTATTGTCGTAATGGCTTATAAAATGTAAGAGGACTATAATTATTTGTTTAAAGTTTTTCTATTCAGAGATTCAGGGGTTGGTAAGTCGAATTTAATGTCGATATTTACTCATAGTGAGTTCACTCCAGCTTAATATTCTCAATTTAATCTCGATTCAGTCTCGATGAAGCTATCACTAGAACAAAGGGTTTTCCCACTCAACCTTGCTAGATGTTTTGCATTATTCAGTGCAAGAGATCATCATATTTCAATGACGAGATGATTTCTTAAAGAAGCATCCAGGAATGCCACAAGGGCCATTATCACTAGTAAGGATATGCATTTTCTTAAATCCACTAAGGACTCCTTGCAACTACGCCCTCCTGCACTTAACGTACTTGGAATATGTTTGAATGCAAGGATATTATTTGTGATGAAGCTTTCATTGCGCTATCATGTTTCCTCAAAGTACGAAGGTGTGGATGAAGATTTCATTGTGCGAAGTGTGGAGGTGTGGCTTGTAGAAACGATTGTGAAAATAAAGTGTTTTTAAATAAAAATAAAACACAAACCCTTCACTTCCTCGCCAACATATTGATAACTATCATAAGAAATATGGACTATGCTGCTATGAAACTATCATTCTTATTATAACTAATCAATTTTAGCTTTACAATAATATAGCACAAATATTAATTCAAATTCATATTTTAACATGATAGTAGGATAGTTTAATATTATAGCTCTTTCATGTAAATATACAAAATTTACTACTTAATTATAAATATTTCTAAAATAAATTAGTGGGTTTTAATAATGATATTGGTGGGTTTTTATCTAAATATATGTGTGTAAAGAGTGCTATGCATCTTCAATATATTCAATCTCGGTGTCTACATGTTCTTAGGGTTACTTTAAGGTTTCATATAAATATATCATTTAGCCAGTGTCATAGAAAGCATGTGTCGAGTTTTGATTCATATACACGTGAAAGTGGGGTTTCTTGTGGATGCTTGACATGTTTAAGCATTACCTCTATGTTTATTCTGAACTACCTTCGAAATATTGATAAAAATAAAATCCTTATGACGATGAAAAATTGGTCAAACATGATAAGAAAGTCATTATTATTCAACGTTTGTTCCAATTCTCATTGGCATAAATTTTTATACACCTTAACAAAAACATGAAGTAGTTTTAAGCCACATATAGTGCGTGCATTACTTTTATACACGCCTCATTTATCTGACCACTACATTTTAATGTCCATTCTTACTTTAAAACATATAGTAAGTATATCATTCAATAGAAATTACAAAAATATAAAGTAAATTTTGATACACTTATATCGACATATAGTAATGTTATACATATTTTAAAAAATTAACAATTATTATACACATTTGAGAAATTAAATTGTTAATTTTGATTATTATATATATATATATATATATATATATATATATAAACTTATCGTTCCTCATTATTGATTCCAATCCTTTTATGTGAACAATAAAAAAACATTGTATCCATCTTTTTGACTTATATCGAATCATCAAATTTATTGCACATACATGGAATATATGATTTATAATTTATCTTCATCAAATACTTAATATATTTAGAAATTATATTATTTCTATTCAATGTATCATTACAAATATATGCTAAACTATACCATGAGTGTACTAAGTCATATGGTACAAAATTACAATTATAATTATAATGTGTTTTTATAAAATAAATAATTTATTAGGAAATTATATTTATTTTTATCTAATGTATCTTCACAAATGTACTTAACTATTCCCAGAGTAGAGTAAGTCATATGGTAAAAAATGTGTACTTAACCCTGCCAAGAGTGAACTAACTCATATGACCAAAGTTGCGAGAAATGGTTATTAAAGAGAAAGTATGTAAATAATATTGTGAGAATGTAAAATTATATATCTTTCTATCCAATGTATCATCATATATGTATAATTAACCAATATATCATTATAAATGCGTACTTAACCATGCCAAGAGTGGAGTAAGCCATATTGTCAAAGTTGTAAGAAATAGTCATAGAGAAAGCACGCAAATACTATTATGAGAATGTCATAATCTCTTTCCATATATATTATTTATTAGTCCTTGCCTCACCAAGGATTATAGCATTCGCCTCATGGTCAAGTTGCATTGACTATGCCATTATTTGGCTGTGTTTTTGCAATGTTAGCCAAAGTTTTTGAAAAATGCTTAGTATTTTTATTTTTGCATAAATTCAAAAATAAATTTTTAATTTTTAGTAAATGTTATTTCTAATTTCCCATTGGCTTAAGAAGCTTTTATGAGACATAATTCCCCTAGAAGAGGGTGTTTATTTTTGTTCTTCTTCCAGTGCCTAAAAATTCATTTAAAAATAAAAATAAAAGTAATTTTGAGTGGTCACTGCGTTGGAAAGTGTTTTTAAACTAACACCGTTATGTTAGCGCTCACCGTAATGATGCGAGAATTGACGCAGTTGCAGGATATTGTTGTTTTCATAGGGGAGGGGTGGTTGAACAATTGTCAAATTAATATTATTATGTTTCTTTGTGTAGAGGACAGAGTATGTGCCAGAGAAGTGCTGTCCTTTGCATAGTGAATGCTGTGACACTAATGAATGATGCTGTAATTGGTACTATTTCATTATGCACAAATTTTACTATGTGGAGGTGTTGATAGCCAAAAATGACCTCATCAACATTAGGGAAGGAAACTCAGTTAGAGTCCCAAATTAAACTCTTATCCATTTGTACAATGGCTCCAATTGTTTCAATTGGATCTAATTACCTCCTCTCTCTCCTTGCTAGATTATGGTTTGTTAACTACTTAACAATAGAAAGAGAGAAATTAGATCTGCCCTCTTGATGTGCACATGCAAGCAAGCAAACCCTTAAGCTGATTTGAGGGCTCAACTAAGCCACATCTAAGTCTTCCCTTGCATAAGGGGACTTCTATGAATGGAAAATTAAATCTAAATGCAGATATATTCTATGATGTAGGTGATAAAAATAAATTCTAAATCTATCTTTATTAAGAAGACATAAATCTATCTCAACTGAGAGAAGAATAACTAAATAATTTGGGATTTTAACATGCATAGTTTATGATGAATATATGACTAATGGTATAGTTCTACTAGATGATATTATAATTACCAAAACATGTTATGTTTGAAGATCTTATAACAATGAATTATTAACTATTAAAACAATGAAAAAGTTCTCATGATTTCAATAGTTATTATATCGATTTTAGATGGCATATTTCCGAGTAAATAGTTTCTCAGAAATCTGATTTAAGCTCTTGAGTAAGCGATAAAATCGATAGCATATTCGTGAAACTAATGCATTACACAACCAATCTAAAAGAAAAACATTCATATCTACAATAGTGCACAACATGAAGTAATCTACACACATATCCTACAAAAGATGAAATTTGCATTACAAATAATAGTATTTAAACAAAAATTGATTAAAACTTGGTCTCTTTACTCTATTTCCCAATTCGATCTCCAAAAAATTCTCCAAAGGCATCAAATCTACTAGCAAGAAGAAGAATTACAAAAGTGTTAGGCTTGCCTCACTAACAAAACTTAAATCCTGAGAGAAAAATCCCCAAAGTACCCAAATATGAGTATTTACCCAACTCATATAGCTAAAAACCTCTTACGAAATTTCTTTAGATCATACTAGTTGTAGAGAAGAGGAACCCCTTCCTCATTCTCAAAACCTCTCTTAATAATTTACAATAATTCCCCAAAAGGGAGAGTTGTTTTGAAGTGGTTCAGATCTATCTGATTTGGAGCTGCAAATCCTCTTCATATTCTTTGCTAGTGAAATTACATTCCTCCAAATCTTCTTTTGCATCATCTCCCCAACTGATCTGCTGCCAAAAACCAATTAAACATAGAATAAACAAATTAAATCACACACTAAAATAAAAATGACAAAATCTAGAAAAAACTCAAATCTCCATTCAAAATCAAATTAAATAAATAAAGTTAAGGAAAATTGTGTTCTCTTTAATTGTTATTAGGGATTCTACGACTGAAAGGAGTTGTCATAAAGAAAATTTTGCAACAACAGAAGTTTGGGTAGACGAAATTGTTTCAACAAATTTTCCCAAATTGATTTTTTTATTACAATTTCGTAACCTCATTTTATGATAAAAGTTTGACATATTAAATATATAGATTTGGTTGATTTAATTCTCCTAGATTGTTCTCCTCGATTCTAGCTTTTCAGCGAGCTGTCCCAGGCCTCATTTGGCCAAATATAGCTTCGTATATGCCTCTCCAAAGTTGAGTTATCAAAGCTACCCAAATTCTAAAAAATGCATATCTCAGCTAAAAATTAATATTTTTTAATTAAATCATAATTTATATTAACTAAATCAATTTTAATTAATTATTAAGTAATTACAATTATTAAATTAATTTAATATATTCAAATAAATTAAAATTATAAAATAAAATTATAATTACAATTTATTAAATTTATTAATTGAATTAATAAAAAATACAAGCTAATTTAATTTTATAAAATATTAAAAATATGGGAAAGTATGCCAAGGTGGATTGGTGGCTCTTTATGCAATAGAGATGAGTAACAAGGAGGGATTTTTAATATATATGTGCGGGGAGGAAGAGAATTATAAGGGACTTAAGGAGGAGGGATAAGGAGGTTCTCAGGTCTCAGGAGAAATGAGGAGGGGAGGCATAATGGGTTATATTATCCCGAGTAGCTGAGATGGAGGAGAGGGCCCGAGAAGGAGATATGTTAGGTGGGAGGAGAGGAGGGCCACATGTGGTGGGACCCTACCTCCATAAGCTACAACCACTCTTATGTTATTTTTCATATGCCAAAAACTACAAGCACTATTATGATGGTTCTCAAGATCTCACAGTTCTTAAAATTTGGAATTTAAATTAACTTCCAAGATTCGAGAACTTGTATTAAATAATTTTTATTTAAATATTTATTTTATATAAAATATAATTTGTTATGTTATATAATTTTAATGGTTATACAATCTGTGGTGATTTTGTAGGACAATTTGGAATATAATAATAATTAATTAAAAATTAATAAAAATCAATATTTATATATTAAAATCAATTAATTTATAAAAATTAAAATAATATGAATTTTGTACATTTTTTAGTCTAGGCGGTAAAATAAATGAAAATTTGAATGAGCGCCATTTGCAAACCGTAAATTCCAAATGAGATAAAACAAGTACCAATGGAAAGCTAGCAAGAAATCAAACTCAGTGAAGCAATCAGAATGGAAATCCAAAGAAAAGGGAAGAACAAGTTATCTTTGGTTAAAGATAATGAGTTTAATTTTACCCAAAGGTTAAAATGAGCAATTCAATCCAACCATCAAATGTTAAAACATTTTCCATGGATCCCACATTAATTAATCAAGCAATAAAAGTTCTAAAAGGTAAGTACTTGAAATAAACATGAGTCTAAAACATGAATCCATGTTCTTAGGGAAATATTTAATTTTACTTTCTATGAGTGACAACATATGCACAAATAGGAAGTTTTAATACACACACACACACACACACACACACACACACACACACATCAATTTTTATAGATAGTATCCTTTTACCCGACATTGCTTCACTGCCAGCGAGCGTCCATAGTTCCGACGAAGTTGCCTCGGTACCACAAAAATATAGCCCCACTACTACCAAGCATCAATTGCCCCACCATGTTTACTTGTGCTTCCCACACATATGTGCTTTCAACCTTCTTTTACCACCCTTTTATTCAACTTTAAGATAGAGAATTTATTTTTTCAATTAGGTGAAGAAGGCGGGGTGTTACAAGATATTTTTAAAGGTAATGGATATAATACTCGTAAAATTTTGATTCCCAGATATTTCCCTGCAAGTATCAATCTAGAGGCTTTTATAAAGTGGAGAAATGGGAGGGATTCATTGAGTTAAACACAAGGTGAGCTCTTTCCATGAAAATATGAACTACATCAATTACAAATGGGGCATGTTCCTCCATGGAAATATTCAAGGCAAGAGAGCTTTATAATTCCATAAAGATATCCCTTTAAGGTAAATGAAACCCATTAAATTGATAGAGTAAAAATTCCCATGTATTCCAACCAATGTTGGGTAAGGAAAAATCCTTTTACATAAATCTTGGTAATATCAACAAATCAATCTATAACTAACAAAAAAAGGAAAAAGAAATCCAAACTAAAGAAAAAGAAGCAATCAAAATACTAAAAAAAAATGTCAAATAAGGAAAGGAAAAATAAAAGAAAGACCCAAATTAAAAAGATGAGCCCAACAAGACTAACTATAAAAATGTCTCAACAAAAGAGTAAAATAAGAAAAGTAAGTATGTTCGTCTTATTTTTAGATTTTAATAAATTATATCTTGCAGAGTTATAAGCAATTAGTCTCTCAAACCATAAATTGAATATCAATCATGAGGTAAAATGAAGCCAAAAAAAAAGTTTATACCCTTTGCAAATTTTATTGTTTCAAAACAAAGTCTGCATGAGAACATCTTAACAATTTTCTAATTAAAAAAAGGCTCAAGAAATAAACTAAAGGTTAAGGTGCTCCCCAATTTAGCCGATTTGATGGACATCATCACTGCTCTTCCAAATCTCGGAATCAAACAAAGAGGAGAATGAGGGTCAAATATGAGCTGGTAGGGGTGTGAAACAATTCTTGAAGACTTGCAAAATAGAAATTTATATAAAAAAAGCAAAAAACAAACTGAAACAAAAAGTGTAAGGAAATGGAAAAGGATGAAAACGGGTATATGAGACTTACCATTGAAGAATTTCGTTAAATTTTTACCTGAGAGATATTGATTTTATCCATCAAAAGGTAACCTCTTCTTTTGATTAGAATTAAAAGAATAGAGAAGTTGTATACTATTAAGTTTTCATTGACCGAAATAATAAATTATTAAATCTAAACTAAAGCAAGCAGTAAAGCTAGAAAAAATAATGTTTAATGTTCAAGGAGTAGGAAGTAAACAAGGTCCATCAGAAATGAAAATGAAGATGTGCTTCTTTATGAATCACAATGAGAATTGTTCTCCTTTTTTTTTCAAATTTCACATCAACTCCAAGGTTTTCATAAAATCTCAAAAGTCAAGACTGAGTCCCAACTTATGTAACACTTATGCGTATATGGAGAGGACTTGGATATTTGCATGGTAATTATGGAGCGATATATCAAAAATAAGAAAACCAAAAGAGAATTCAAACATATATTGGCAATGATTCATTACCTTTGCATGTCCCATATTTTCTTACCATCTCGTTGTATTATTATAATGGATGCTCAATAATGCATTGAAAAGATAAAAAGGATGCATATTACCGGACAAAAGAAAAGGAAATGAGCACCTGATAGTAGAAAAAGAACCAAATGTGAGAAATCCACAGATTGTGAAAGCATATCAATACAGATCCATGCAGTCAAACCATGTAGAAAAAATATCCCTAAATTTACATAGTCATCGCGAGGAATAAATGCTTGGAAGTTTGTTTAAATTATGATTAAAAATATATCCAAGCTCTCGAACACCATGATAAAATGGAATTCATCGTAAATATACATAGATAATTAAAGAGGACTCCATGTGAGCATAATGATAGGTCAAACTGTCTAGTAATGGATGAATTAACCAGAGGCCTACGAGATTACATTAGTCCGATATCCCACTAGTCCGAGATATTAAGAAGCTTAGTATAGAGGGAAATGGAAATATCGGAAGGGAAATCTCATAATGTGTTTAAAATAATTTTCCAAGAACATGAATATGAGATTAATTCATGGGAGTGAGGCGGATGGAAACCCTTATTGGAAATCTCATAAACTGTTTTATAATTTAAATTGAATTACGATATTTCGAGGTCACGAGGTTCGATCAAAGACAGTGAAGTGGGATCCATTTTATCACTTAAGCGTTTTATTGTAAACACAGGAAAAATGGGCACAACAGTTGAGGAAAGGGGCATGTGGATCCTAGGTCAGAAATCTCAAAATGTGTTTTGAAATGCTTCTGATATAGCGTGGTTTCGAGGTTCTGAGGTCTCAGATTAGAAATCTAGGAATTGTTTTTTGAATATGATGCAGGATAACTAAGAGTCTGAGGTTTCGAGATTGCGAGGCCTGTGAGTTAGAGGCTATGAGTGATCTCAGAATTTATGGAAGGAATGTGACTAAAGAGGATGCAAGATAAATGAGTGCAATGTAAAGGTTCAACTCAACCTGGAAGATGTAAGATTCATAATGGAAGAGATAAAATCATGGACATGAGAACTTTTACAACATGCTGCAAGATTTTACGATTTTCCTTCGCTTGTGGACCTTCTTAACAATTAAAATGCGAGAATATGTAGAACCATGGAAAATCTGAACAAGAAGGAGAAAATCATTTCATTTCAACTGCATCAACAAGAAGTGGAATATGATTATTGACTCATCTCACAAATTTGCAAAGTAAAGGAAATATGAAGAGAAGCACCAATACAAAGTACAAAAATTCTGATAAGAAAGTAGATACTTCCATAAACATGTTTATAACTCAGAAAAACTTAGCTACTCACTTTATTATTCTGCCTATATTATTGAGAGAAGAAATAAACAAAACAACAAACTAACTGCACTAAATCTAATCCTATCTTAACTGGATGAAATGAAACATGACTAGGTATAGTCATACTTCCAATGTAACCATTCAAGCATTTTATTTCCTACATGTATGTACATGTAAAATATTAATAGAAAAAGCACAATTATAATTTAACCAACATAAATAAATATGAATGCAGTATGTACACTTTTTGCTAACATATTTATAGAAGGAAGGCTATTTGCAATCACCCTCTTTTGAAGATTTTCCTCCAACCAATTTTGAATATTTGATAGAGAATGGAAGAGGTTAAATGAAATAGAGGTTGAACAATAATTATTATCATGTACATAAGAAAAACTATTAGCAATCTTTTGTGATAGTAAGTTTCCAAGTAACTCTTAAATGGATCAATGACGTGTGAATGGAAATATTATGAATTCAATAGAATATCATTAATTGGATTAGATGGATGGTCATATATTGAAGGTACACTCTAGAATTCCAATTCTTGTTGGCAATGCCTTTGAGAAGAAATATACAACTAATATGAGATGAATTCCAAATGGAATTGGAAGAGTAGAAGCTCTTGATTACCATGATTATAATTTGTAATTTCATTGTCCCATTCAGGCAATGCATTAGGTGAGTGTTCAATACTTGATTTTTGAATATGCCAACAAAAGATATCTAAAAAATGAAAACTGCAAGCATAAATTGAATCTAAAATCAACCAAAATAAATGAAGGAAAAATAATAAAATAAAATCATAATTTATACTATTGTTACAATTTATGTTACATCGCAATTGGGATTTATTTAAGACATGTTCCTTTTCACAAGAATTAGCCAAGTTAGTACAATTAGAATTATCATTGACATAAAATTGATCACGATCATAAGGTTCAGGATCATGAGTAGGCGAAAGAACTATATCATCATAAGAATCATAAATTGGGATGGATTCTTGAATGCTGAAATCTTGACAATGATGAAATGTTTGAAAATGAGAATTTATTGGTACAATTTATGAATTGAAGTTTTCTTCATTTTCAAATATGGTTTGACTTGGATCATGAAGATTTATGGAGAGTAAGATAAATCAACATCCTTAATGTCAAAGTGATCACCATAAATGACTTCACGACATTCACTAGTATTCACTTCCTTGCAATATGATGCATCAAAACAAGGAGTATTGAGAACATTTTCATCGATATTGAAAGAATGATCATTGAATGTCTCTTTATCTTGAGAAAAAATAATTGGCAATTCATTTATATCAAGCTCTATATTTTCTGGAATAACATTAATGCAAATAAAATATGAATTGATATCGACAAAAATATCAGGATAAACAGAGAAATGAGAGTTTGAAGCAATGAACTTGAAAATATCTCTATTTGCAAACTCTTGTGCATTTTCTCCATTGAAAAATTTCAGATCCATGATCATTCATTTGGCTATTTACACTTTCTTTAAGATTGTTGTTTGGCTTCATTGAATTTTGTATTTGATCAACATGATAAAATTTAGAAATTCCTATAGGGAATTTTACATTGTTGTAATATTAATTTTGCGCTTGTGCTTGCTGATTTATTAGCTGATTTTCTGATTTTATTTTATGTTGATTTTCATATTTTGAGGCAACTATTTCTTCAAATACATTGTTGATATCTTCTTGGAGTTGATTACCAAATTCTTCCAAGCTTTGCGATTGTGATTCACTAACATATAGGAGAGTATTATGGTAATTATTAATGCCATAGGATGTGTGCACTAAATAAAGAAATTTATTATACATGGTTGAGGCAACTTCATCATGATTAGCATGCACCTCCATATCAGAATTTTAAATCACGTTAACAGAAGCTGAATAAGATACATCAAAGCTTGAAATTGTCGCATATGGATTAGGAATGCAAGGGAAAGAAAATAGTTTTTTTAAACCATAATGTTAATTGAAACTCAGGAGGAAAATATTCATATTGAAATTGAAAATAAATTAATTTGAATATAATGAGAAATTAATCTAGATAATCACCTTCAAATCGATGAAGAGCTTTAAGTTGGTCACACACCTTTTCGTAGGCGTAATCTTGAAAAGCATGTAGAATTTTTTTTACAAAATTGTCCCAAGTGCGATTTGAGGCAAATGGTTGAGATTTACACCAGTTTTTCTCCATTCCCGTCAAAGTGAGTAAACATCCTGCACATGACACCTTCATCAATATAAAAATTATTACAATATAATATAAATTGGAAAACATGTTCATAAGCATATAAATTTTTCTTATCGTTAAACTTCATCTTTGATAAGAGTTTTACTACTTGAATTGGAGTTGAAGCACATGGAAGTCCAGTAAATAAAATCCAAAGTTGTTTCTTAGAAGGGGCCATTACGAAAAGATAAAACTTTATAATACAAAATATTTAAAAAAACAATATAATTCAGGCCGTCCTTCTAGCGCAAAAAATGTTGATAGCCAAAAATGACCTCATCAACATCAGGGAAGGCCACTCGGACAGAGTCCCAAATTAGAATATTATCCATTTGTATAATGGCTCCAATTGGTTCAATTGGGTCTAGTTATCCCCTCTCTCTCACTACTGGCTTATGGATTCTCTATTAGTTAGCAAGAGAAAGAGAGAAATGAGATTCTCCTTCTTGCTGTGCACATGCAAGCAAGAGAATCCTTAAGTTGACTTGAGGGATTAAATAAGCCACATCTAAATTTTGTCCCTGTGTAAGGGGAATTCTATGAATGCATACTTAAATCTAAATGCAAATATATTCTATGATTCATGTGAATATAAATTTTTAATCTATCTCGATTAAGAAGATTTAGAGCTATCCCAACCAAAAGAAGAATAACTAAATAATTGGGAATTTTAAGATGCCTCGTTTATGATGAATATCTGGTCAATGAAATATTTCTACTAGCTGGTATTATAATTACCAAAAAATGTTCTGTTTGAATATATTATAACAATGAATGATTAACTATTAAAACTAGGAAAAAGTTCTCATAATTTCACTAGTTATTATATCAATTTTAGATGGCTTATTTCTGAGTAAATTGTTACTCAAAATCTTATTTAAGCACTTGAGCACAAGAGAAAATCAATAATAGATTCATGAAACTAATGGATTATAAAAATAATCCAAAAGACAAACATTCACATTGACAATAATGCACAACATGAAGTAATTTAAAAAATATGCTATGAAAATATGAAATATGCATTACAAATAATAGTATCTAAACACAAATTAATTAAAACCTGGTCTTTTTGTTATGTTTCCCAATTTGATCTCCAAAAATTCTCCCAAAAGCATCAACTCTGCTAGCAGGAAGAAGAATTACAAAAGTGCAAGCCTTGCCTCTCTAACAAAACTTTAATTCTAAGAGAAAAATCTCCAAAGTACCCAGATATGAGTATTTCCCCTAATCCTATAGCTAAAAACCGCTTTAAAAAGTGCTTAAGAACATCCTAGTTGCAAAGAAGAGGAATCCCTTCCTCATTCTAAAAAATTCTCTTCATAATTTTTAAGAATTCCCAAAAAGGGAGAGATATTTTGAAGTGGTTAAAATCTATATGATTTGATGCGAAAAATCCTCTTCTTCTTTGCTGGTGCAATAACATTGCTCCAAATATGAATTTTCCTCCTATACCCAACTTATCTCCTACCAAAAAGAAATTAAAAGTAAAATAAAATAAATTAAATTGCACATGAAAATCAAATTTACAAAATTTGGAAAAAACCAACTCCCCAATCAAAATCAAATTAAATAAATAAATCGAATGAAAATTGTGTTCTCGTTGATTACTATCAGGGCTTCTACGACTGAAAGGAGCTGTCATGAAACCAATTTTGCAACAACAAAAGATTCGGTAGATGAAATTGTTTCAACAAATTTTCCCAAATTGAATTTTATCTTACAATTTCGTAGCCTAATTTTCTGCTAAAATTTTAGCATATTAAATGCACATATTTAGTTGATTTAATGCTCCCTGACTGTTCTCCTCGATTATAGCTTTCCAACAAGATGTCTTGGGAGTTATTTGTCTAAGTAGAACTTCAGATATGTCTCTCCAAAGTTGAGTTATCAAACGTACGAGAATTCTGAAAAGTGCATGCCTCGGCCAAAAATTGATATTTGTTTTTATTAAAATCCCAATTTAAACTAACTATTAATTAATTACAATTATTAAATTAATTCAATATATACAAATAAATTAAAATTATAAATTAAATTATGATTACAAATTATTAAATTAATTAATTGAATGAATTAAAATTACAATTTAATTTAATTTATTAAAATATAAAAAAATATGGGGAAGTGTGCCAAGGTGGATTGGTGGCTCTTTATGCAATAGAGAGGAGTAATAAGGAGTGTTTTTTAATATATGTGTGTTTGGGAGGAAGAGAGTTATAAGGGACTTAAGGAGGAGGGATAAGGAGGATCTCAGGTCTCGAGAGGAATAAGGAGGGAAGGCATAAGGAGTTATTGTAGAAAATCTAACGGGATTCAAACTGATCTTTTAATGTATATAAGTAAAACAAGATACTAAATCCTTCTACAATTTGTAGAAATAAAACACGATCACACAATCACATAAGAAGTAAGAGAAAAAGACAATAATTCACACAACAAAATATGTATATGGGGAAAGCACATTGCCTAAAACCTCGCTATCTCTATATTGCATAAAGTCAAGATCATGAAACAATACAATGATTTTGTTTCTCAGAGAAACTCCTGCACTCTACCAAATGTATCACTCTGATCTAGGAAAAATCAACCAATTACTTAGCCAATTCTCAGCCTCTGCTCAACGTACCTTACTCACGCATTCTTGGAGGAATTGTCACCGTATTAAATAGGAAATTCCCTTGAATTGATTGCGCAATGCATCCTTGGCCTTGACATGAAACTATACCCGACGTGTACAATTTTCTAATTATACAACTAATAGTTATCATCCCTTTAATCTCAGTTTCAACTGGGCCTTCCTTAGAACTGACATGCAACAACTATTTATAGCGAATTATCAGTTAAATTATTGGTCACTACTTGTGGATTAAATCATACTTAATTCATTGGGCCTCTCACTAGCTCATCTCTCAGCTAGAACTAGTTAAACTAATTTTAACTTAATTAATTGAGTTAACTAATCACAACTCACAAATAACTGTAACTGGACCCCCTTAAATCATGGGAGAACTCTACATGCATCCTCTCTCACCCTCAACTCGAATTTCCTAAGCTAACTCGCTCATTCTGACTTAGTTAACTAATACAAGTTGTCATGAGATGAAATTAAAATTTATCTTCCAATTTAATTAAGGGAAAATTAAATCAGAAGCCCCCCTTGGGGTGCCATTTCAACACCCCCTTTAAAAAAGAAAGGTATTATCTGCTACCCCAATCTTGTCTCTGTGGAATTCAAATTTTCTTCTTTCCAGCACCTTCGTCAAGATGTCTACATTCTGCTCCTCCCTGGGAATGTACTCCAATGAAATAATCTGTTTTTGAACACAATCTCTGAGATGGTGATACCGAATATCAATATGCTTGGACCCGTCATGGAATATTGTATTAATCGAGATTTTGATGCAACTCTGGTTATCACAATGTATCACCGTCAGATCCATCTGTTGACTAAACAAACCAACAAGTATCTTCCTCATTCAGATGGCCTTGCATGCTACCTAACTGGCCGCCATGTACTCTGCCTCTACTAAACTAAGTGAAACTGATCTCTATTTCTTGTTGTACCAAGAAACTGCTTTTGATCCTATGCTGAAGACACCTCCTAATGTGATCTTCCTGTCGGATGGACTCCCTGCCCAATCTGCATTTGTGAAGCCTTGAAGCTTCAATCCCTCTATCCGTATGTACCATATTCCATACTCTATAGTGCCTCTGAGATATCTCAACACACAGTTCCCTGCATTTCAAAAGAGTTTGGTAGGCTTAACCATATCTTGGCTCAACTGGTTAACTGTGTAGCATATGTCGGGTCGTGTGTTCACCAAATACATGAGTGAACCCAAAAGCTGTTTGTAAACAATAAAATCCACTACTTCGCCCGAAGTAGCATCCTCCTTCCTCCAATTTCCTACTAGAGGAGTCTCCATGGGTTTTCTTCCATCCATGTGGAACTTCCTCAAAATCTCCTTGGCATACTTTCCCTGAGATATAAATAGCTCCCAATATCTTTTCCATATTTCCAATCTAAGGAAATATTACAAAAGCCCCATGTCCTTCATCTCAAATTCTCTTACAAGATCTTCTTTGCAAGACTTTATGAGATTCTCATCACCTATAAGTATCAGATCATCGACATAAATTACAATAATCAAAAGGTTACATCAACCACAATATGATATAGGTTTGCACCCGCTTCACTCTTGGTGAAGACCAACCTGGTAAAATAGATGTCAATCCTGGTGTACCAAGCATGAGGTCCTTGCTTCAACCCATACAATGCTCTCTTGAGTCTGCACACATGCAACTCCTTGTCTAAGGTCTCAAAGCCTTCTAGATTCTCAATGTACACTTAATCCTCAATAAATCCATTGATAAAGGTTGTCTTGACATCCATATGATGTATTTTCCATCCCATCTACGCTGAGAGTGTAAGGATGGATCTAATAGATGGTTACCTTGTGACTGGTGCAAAAGTCTCGTCATAGTCAATCCCCTCCATCTAAGAGAATCCTTTGGCCACAAATCTAACCTTGTGTTTCTCCACACTCCAATCTGCTGCCTGCTTCACCTTGTAGACCCACCTGGATCCTACAACTCACTTTCAAATTGGTCTTGGGACCACTTCCCATGCACCGTTTCTGATAATGGTCTCATAATCCTCAACCATGGCATCGACCCACACTGGATACTGCACTTCTTCCTCAAAAGAGGATGTTTCTATTTCAATACTTTCAATCATAAGAGCCATGTATATAGTGTACTTCTTTGGGGACCTTCTTTGCTTGCAATGTGATGTGGGTGCTCCCACATTATCTCTCGCATCCATTAATAATCTGACAACCTCTCTCATGCGCTCTATCCATCTTTGGTGGATGGATCTACATGAGTGGTTTCTACCACTCTCTATTCCTTTGCTTGTGGCTGCTCCACATCTTGAGATTCATCATTTGGAGTCAAGAGCTCCTCAACTGCATGCAACTCAAGCTCCCTCTCAAGAGAAAATCTCATGGCTTTGTCTTCATCGAGTTTCACATATGTTCTAACCATTGTCATCTTGTGTGCTGGAAAGTACAACCTATAGTTGTGATGTGTATTAGTGTACCCTGAAAATATCCCCAACTCTGCTGTTGGCTCTATCTTCTTTCTGGCATCTTTGGTTATATGGAAATAAACATATGAACCAAAAATTTTAAAATACGACACACCCAGTCTCTTACCTGAAAAATCCTCCTTTGGTTTACTCATCCCAAGTATATGATGAGGAGTTTTGTTCTACAAAAATACTGCTATATTGCATGCTTCCACCCAAAGATGCAATGGTAGGCCTTGATCATGCAACATATCTTGTGCTGCTCCCACAATAGTTATGTTCTTTCTTTCTACAACCCCATTCTACTGTGGGTTATGAGGTGCAATCAATTCTCTTCGAATTCCTTTTGAGGCACAAAAGTTCTTGTATCTTTCTCGACAAGTGCCTTGAACTCACAAAACTTAGGTAGCATCTGATTGTTCTTCTGCATGAAGTAAATCCAACATGTTCTTGAAAAATCATCAAAAAAAATCACATAATACTTGTGCTTTGTTGTGGAAGTTGTCAAGAATAGTTCACACACGTCTAAATGAAATATATCAATGATTTCCTTGGCTCAGATTTCCTTATCGTGAAAGGTGGCTTTTTTATACTTACATAATGTACACCCTTTACATGTGTCTCTCTATGCAAGTGCACCCTTTGGAAGTCCTGTATAAATTTGCTGCATGATCCTCAAAGTGCTATGGTGTAGATGGCCCAACCTCTTGTGCCATAACTCACATATGTCTTAGCTCTCCACCTTCTTTGCTTTACTGCTCAGTGATGCGTAGACCTCTACATCTAGTTTATAGAGTTTTTAACTCGAACCCCAATATTTTTCACCTATCCCGTGCCTTTGTGATAAATGAACACATTTCCTTCACTGGATATCACATCATAGCCACGATCTTCCAACATAGAAAAAAAACCAAATTCTTCTTTAAACAAAGAACATACATGACATATTTTAATGTGAGTGGATTACCTAACTCCCTCTGAAAGGTAATTGTACCTACATCGGTAGTGATATACCTCTTGTCATCACCCATCTCGATGTGCATCTGGAGATCCTTCTCCTCCAGGCTACTAAATAATTATTTGTTGCAAGTCATATGGAATTAACCTCCACTATCTAGGTACCACACCAAACCCATCACCGATGACACCATGCATGTGATGAAAGTGAAGTCCAAATTGAACTTTGAAGCCAATGCTTCACCTGCTCCTCCTCCCGAGGCCTTCTTGTTTTTCTTCTTTTATGGACAATTTATGGCATAGTGTCCATGCTCATGACAGTTGAAACATTTTACCTTTTAAAAGTATAGTTTCTTTCTTGCCTTGCCAGACTCAGATTTGGAATGGGATGCCTTCCCTTTTCCTTTCTTCACCTTTCTAGCCAAGGCAAAATTTTCCTCATCATCAGTATTTGATGAAGATCCATCTCTTGTGCTTTGCCCAATTTCTTCTTATGCCAGATCAGTCCATAGTTTCTCCCAATCTGGTAGCTTCTCCCTCCCATTAATAAAGTCCTAGTAGCTATGCCATCTCTAGGGAAGGCTTAGAAGAGTTAGGATCACCGAATCATATGAGGCAACAATTATCCCAACACTTCCAATCTCATCTCAACACTCAGTGAACTTTGTCAAGTATTTTTGGATCATGTCACTCTTCTCCCTTTTGATCTTCTTGAGCTTGTCATTCAGCACCAATTTCTTGTGGTCGCTGCTATTCTGATACAGATCTGTCAAGGCCTTCCACATAGTATATGGAGTTGCCTTCCTGTGGAGAATCGAGAAAATATGGTCTCGAACTCCCTTTAAGAAGATCCTTCTCACCTTTGCTACATTCTTCTTCCATGCATCAAGAAGTTTAGAATATGCTACTGAGGGCTCATGTACATCAATATATATGAAAGACTTCTATCTGTTGTCCTTGAGCACTACCTCCATCATGTCCTTCGATGCAATGTAATTCAAATTTTCCTCAAGTGCATATTCGAGTCTTAAGCCATTGAAATACATCTTGATCTACTACTGGATCTCGAAGAATAGATTTGCAAATTCGAACCCGATCAAAACAAACTCTGTTTTTCTCTTGTTATTGTGATTCTTGGCGCTTTGATACCATGTATAAAATCTAACAATGAGATTCAAACTAATATTGTAATGAACTAAAATAAGAAACTAAAACCTTCTACAATTTGCGGAAACAAAACACAATAGCACAATCACATAACAAGTAAGAGAAAGAGACACTCAATCGCACAACACAAGATGTATATGGGGAAAGCACACTGCCTAAAACTCCGCTATCTGTATATTGTATAAATTCAATATCATGAAGTAATACAATGCTTTTATTTCTTAGAGAAACTCCTGCACTTTTCCAACTATCTCAGTGTGATCTAGGAAAAATCAACCAATTACTTAACCAATTCTCAGCCTTTGCTTAGCTTGCCTTGCTCACATATTCTTGGAGGAATTTTCGCCCTATTAAATAGGAAACTCCCTTGAATTGATTGCGCCATGCATCCTTGGCCTCCACATGAATCTATAACGAAAATGTACAATTTTATAATTATACAACTGATAGTTATCATCCCAAATTTAACCTCAGTATCAACTAGGCCTTCCTTAGAATGACATGCAACAACTATTTATTGCAAATTATCAGTTAACTGATTGATCACTACTTGTGAATTAAATCATATTTAATAAACTGGACCTCTCACTATCTCATCTCTCACTTAGAACTAGTTAAACTGATTTTAACTCAATTAATTGAGTTAACTAATTACAAATCACAAATAACTGTAACTGGACACCCTTAAATCATGGGATAACTCTACATGCCTCCTCTCTGACCCTCAACTTGAATTTCCTAAGCTAACTCAATCATTCTGACTTAGTTAACTAATACAAGCTATCATGAGATGAAATTACAATTTCTCTTCCAATTTAATTAAGGCTAAATTAAATTAGAAGCCCCCTTGGGGTGCCATTTCAACAGTTATGAGATCACGAGGACCCAATATAGAGGAGAGGGATGAGGGCCCGAGAAGGAGAGAGGTGAGGTGGGAGGAGAGGAGGGGCATGTGTGGTGGGACCCTCCCTCCATAAAATACAACCACTCTTATTTATTATAATAAATCTTCAGGGAAATCACATGAGAAATTTTAAAACTGACGCGTTTCGAACTACTGACTGTAGTTCATAATTATTCTGATGATGAACTAAAATCAGCAGTTCGAAACGCGTCAGTTTTTAAAATTTACCATGTGATTTCCCGGAATATTTATTATAATATGATATGGATCACAAAAGTTTACACACTCTTATGTTATTTTTTATATGCCAAAAACTACAATCACTATTATGATGGTTCTCAGGATCTAGGGAGGTTTTAAAATTTGGAATCTAAATTAACTTCCGAGATGTGAGAACTTGTATTAAATATTTTAAAATATATAAAATACAAAACGCATCGACATTGTTCATTTTAATGTGATTATTACCGAAAGATTTCTTCATAATTTAAGGAATGGAATCCCCACAACCATAAAGCAGTTTTGAGGATTTCTGGGGTTAATAGGATATTATCGCAAGTTTGTTAAGAATTATGGGAGAATAACACCACCTCTAACAACATTATTGAAGAAAGATGAATTTTCATGGACTCCTAAAGCAACTAAGGCCTTTAAACACCTTAAAGAGGCAATGTGCCTAGCACCGGTCTTAGGTACGTTAAAATTCACAAAAAAATTTATTATGGAATGTGATGCCTTAGGAAATGGAATTGGTGTTGTTTTAATGCAAGAAGGAAGACCCATTGCTTTTGAAATTTTTCCTCTCAAAGGAAAGCATTTACAGAAAGCTATTTATGAGAAGGAAATGTTGGCAATACTACATGTACTAAAGAGATGACGACCTTACCTAATGGGAAGACACTTCAAGGTAAAAAATGATCATGATAGTCTTAAACACTTTCTGGAAAAAATACTATCTTCAGAAGAGTAGCAAAAATGGGTCACAAAGATGTTGGGTTATGACTTTGAAATCATCTACAAAAAAGGCAAGTTAAATGTTGTTGCAGATGCACTCTTAAGAAAGGATGAGGAGGTGGAAGCATTGCTTTGTGCCATTTCTATTATCCAACCAGATTGGATGACCGAAGCAAGGGATGAATGGAGGAAGGATGAAGAAGTGTGGACACTCATTCAAAAATTGCAGCAAGATCCTAGTACATCTGATACATTTAGTTGGAAAAATGATTCCTTATGGTACAAAGAGCGCTTATATATTTGTAAGAATTCCCAACTAAAACAAAATATTATTTTGGAATTGCACACTTCTCCTTTAGAAGGACACTCAGGATTCTTAAAAACTTACCACAGGGTGAAAAAAGTTTTTTTTGGGATGGCCTTAAATCTGATATTCAAAATTTTTTGGCTGAATGTTTGGTTTTCCAGCAAAATAAAGTTGAGAAATTAAGACCCCGAGTCTTCTACAACCTTTATCCATTCCAAGTCAACGTTGGGAGGAGATTTCAATGGATTTTATCACAGGTTTACCTAAGTCAGAAGGAAAGAGTGTCATCATGGTGGTAGTTGATAGACTTACCAAGTATGCACACTTTTGTGCATTATCTCATTCATTTAAGGAAAGTACAGTTGCTACTGCATTTATGAAAACAATTCAAAATCTACATGGAAACCCTAAGATTATTGTAAGTTACAGGGATCCCATTTTTACTTGAAATTTTTGGACGAAATTATTTTCTTGTTTGGGTACTCAACTAGCTCATAGCTCATCTTATCATCCTCAATCCGATGGTCAAACTGAGATAGTGAATAAATGTTTGGAAGGATATCTTTATTTTTTTGTATCTGATAAGAAAACACAATGGGTCGAGTGGTTACCTCTTGCTGAATGGTGGTATAACACTTCCTTCCATACTGCAGCAAAAATGACCCCATTTATGGCATTTTATGGAAATCATCCACTGTCCATCACATAATATTTAAGAGAAAATTCTAAGGTTTAAGCAGTGGAAGATCATATCGAGCATCAACAAGAAGTTCTCCAACTCTTAAAGGATAACTTAAATTTGGCACAAAATCGAATGAAACAACAGGAAGATCAACATCGCAGCTAGAGAAATTTTGATGTAGGAACCTGGGTATTTTTAAGGCTACAACCATACAAACAAATGTCCCTCAAGCAAGCTAAGAAGGATAATAAATTATTGCCAAAGTACTATGGTCCTTACAAGGTGTTGCAAAACATTGATACGATGGCATACAAATTGGAGCTTCCTGCTTCTTCGCGAGTGCATCCAGTTTTCCATGTTTCATGCTTAAAGAAGGTTATAGGTGAAAAAATTCCAGTCCAAACAATATTGCCAAAACTTGATGAGGAAGGAAAAATCATATTGCCACCTGAAGCAGTCATGAAAACAAGAACTCGACAGCTACGAAATCGATCAATTTCAGAGCATCTCATCAAGTGGAAGAACTTACCCACTGAAGATTCTACATGGGAGGATGAGAATTTTATAAAGAAGCATCCAAAGCTACTCAAGAGTTAAGGACAACACTTTTTTGAACGAGAGGGGCATGTTAGGTCCCTATATTACTAGTGTAGTCCCTTATTGTTGTTAGTGTAACCCCCTTATTGTTATTGTTGTACCCCTGTAACCCCAATATTGTTATTACTGTGCCCTTACATTATTGTTGTTAGGTGGGCTAGGATTATATTGTGACCCCATGGACTCCTATATATAGAAGGAGGTTTTGGTCATTTGTATCATCCAAGAATTGTTCATTTATGTAATGTATTGGAGGTTTCCCCCTCGAAGTGGCTGAGTTCTAAGGTGTTGATCTCTCTTTTCTTCTATTTTTGGAGTTGGTTTCATAACAGGTTGCTTTAAATAGGAAGAGCACATTGAGGTGTTGCTTCAATATGGGAATTTCTTTGATTTCTTGGATGAGCCGGTAACAAACTTCTAATGCACTATGTCCAACAATGGTTGATCATATTAGGAGCAGTGTGACTTCTGATGGATGATTGAGGCTCCAACATAGAGGGAGCAATGAGGCTCTAAAATAAAGGGAGCAGTGAGGCTATGATAATGATTTGTTGCATTGAAGTAGTGAGGCTTCAACATATGAGCAGGTTATTGACATTCTCACAAATCCTTTACCGAAAGGGAATTTCTTGGTCTTTAGAGAGAAATCATGGATTGTGGAAAATGTATCCCTTCTAGAAAGGGATCCTTGTAAATCGTGAATAATGATATCTGGGAGCTCCTGGGGGCATGGGGTACTCCTTGCAGTTATAGGGTTTGGAGGATCATTATCATTTTGATAAGTTGACCTCCCCTAGTCAAGTATGAAACTTGACATAGTACATGCCCCAGTATGCATCCTACCCATAAGTCACATTTGTGTCTTCATTGACCAAGGGCCATAGTGAGGTGGTTAAGATTATTTAGATTTCCACTCATCTAGTCAATGAGTGAGGAGACTTAGGTATGGAGGATGTTTACCTATGGTAGACATGTATGGTGAATTCATCTCTGTAAGTCCAGGATGCATGGTGTTCAACCACTTGATCACTAAGGATCATGTTTGATATGACATAGAGTATGGAGGATATTTACCACTTGTGGTAGATCGATCTCCCCTATGGTCGATGAAAATCAACCAATGGATATATGGTTTGGAGGATCTTTACAATAGTGGTAAATTGATCACCCCTATAATGATTAGTATTTATTAGATCAACTCATCATTTTTCAATAGAGATGATCTGATCTGAGATGAGATGAGATATGATGCACTCATGATGATACATGTACATCCAAGATGAGACTTATGATGCAGATGGAAATTCCTCCCTATCTAAGAGGGAGTATTGAAATTTGGGGCAGCTATGGGATGAATTTTCCCATAAGGAACTCAATATACCCCAAGGAAAATCCATATAGCCCCAAAAGAGAATTTAATTTTGATAAAGGAAAACTATTATTTGGCTCTTCTCTCTATTAATTAATGTGTCAAATTTAATTTGGGTGAGAAATCATTAAGGCACGTGCTAAACCTATTTAAATATTATCAAAATCAAATTTTAGATTTATGTTTTCCCTCCAAAGTTAATTTGGCCACATAATATTTAAAATTCGTTCTGTCCCAAAGGTTGTGTCCCTTCGTATGATGAAACAACTATAAATAAGCATATATCCTTCTCCATTTGTACATGAAACTATGAATTCTATGGAAAATATTCTACGACCTATTGGAGGTATCTTATATGGCTTATTGAATGCTTCTTGTGTGACCTATCTGTGGCTCACTTTTGTGGTTTTATGTGGTCTAATGGAGGCATATGCATGCGGTCTATTTGTGGCTCCTATCTATGGCTATATCTGGCCTAATGGAGGCATATGTATGCAACCATTTTATGACTGTCTTGTAATGAATATATACTACCTACTTCTGTTCCATAAAGGCCTATTTTGAAGGGCTTAAAATTCAAGGATATCCTTGGTGTTAGGCCACATAACTTAAGGGTCATTTCTTAGCATGATTAAAGGTGTTTTTCACTTAAGAACAAGGTCGAATGCTCGATGGTTGTTACAAGAGGGCTAAGCCCTAATAGGAGCAAGTGTGATGTAAGGGATCAGGCCGAGTTTCCTAGATTGAAAATGAAGAAGGTTAGGACCTTGTAAAAGAAAAAGAATGCAGTTTTATGATAGTTTGGAGGCCATACTGTAGGGTTGACTTGGCTGTTGCAGAAATCCCTAATCAGAGGGTTAAATTACTTAAAGTGTGCTCATATCTATGGTGATATAAGACAACAATTGATTACCCTAAAAGCTGTACAATTGAGTCTTCTTTGTTGATGAATGCTAAGTGTTCTTATGGAAAAAATGGAAAGGTCTCTATAACTTTTATGTGTGGAAAATAATGTTGAATGGAAAAAAATTATGTACAGAAAATAATGATGTATGAAAAGGTCTAACATTGTTTCCAATCTTCAACGATATATGGCTTCACCTTATGTTTATAATGTAAAGCAAAGTCCTTTTACAATGGCATACACAGTACTCTTATGACAGTGGTGTATGTAGTGTTCTTTGGACAATGGTATATGCAATGCTCTTAAGATAGTGGTATATGAAAACCTTATATATGTATGGTATTCATATGAAAATTATACATGTCAGAGATATGACATCATATGATAATGTGATGTGTGGTAGTTCCTCTATGACAATGATGTGTTGCAGTGCCTTTATGTCAGTGATGTATGGAAAAATATTTATGATGATATCTTTAGTGATGTATGGAATATCCTTTATGTCACTGATATATGGCAATGTTCCTTTGACTGAGATGTATGACCATGTTCTCGTATGGAAATTCCTTTATGATAGTATGGCAATGTCCTTATAATAGTATGGAAATGATACTTATAGTGATTTGTATGACCATGATATAACTGTGATGTGTATAAAAATGATGCTTATGAAAACATTGACAGTAATTATTGTGACAAGGATAGGGTGGCTTGAGAATACCTCTTTGAGAGGTATGCCTATTTCTATCTTATGAGGATCTAGTATGATCTAGGATTGGCTTGAGGTGGCCTTAGGCCTAATGTCATTGACGATGAAATACATGTCTCTTGATATTTTTACATTGTATCTCAACTGAACATTTGATGAATATCTAAGAAGAAAAAATTGGTTTGGTTTTTCCCCTTGTGGGGTTTTCCCTTGGTTTTTGACCTAAATGTTCGTGTCTCTATTGTATATGATTTTATTATATTGTTCCGCTGCATTGTTGATGTTATTGTTGTCTCTACATAATTTCTTATGGTGAATGTTATGGGGTGAAGGTAATGTGTAAATTGTTGAAAAAGTTTAAAAATGCAATTATCTACAACAAAGAACAATCTTGCCCTAAAATGAACAATTTTACAGCTTCCCATCAACATCTAGATGGGCTATTACAACCTTTACCCATTCAAAAATGGAAATGGGATATACTTTCCATGGATTTAATTATTGATCTACCAAAAACTAGGAAATAACATGATTCTATAATGGTGGTTGTAGAAAAAATTAGTAAGTAAACACATTTTTATTCCTGTAAAATCTACCTTCAAGGCCACTAACATAGTAGAAATATTCATGAAATATTTAGATTACACGGTATACCTAAAATGGTGGTCTCAGACTGTGATGCCTAGTTCACCTCTAACTTTTGGAAGGGTTTATTTGAGGGCATAGGTACAAAATTAAATTTCAACATAACTTATCATCGTTAGATTGATGGTAAAAAAAGGACCAATCAAATTCTATAGGACATGCTTAGAATATATGTCATGGATAGGCCCACTAAGTGGGAAAATTATCTTCACTTAGTTGAATTTTCATATAATAATGGTTACTACATTAAAAAATGATCCATTTCGAAGTGATGCATGGGGTCAGTGTAAATTGCCTTTGAGTTGGGATAATCCTGAAGATAGATTGATGTTAGGTATAAAAGATCCAAGCTAAAGAGGAATAATGAATGTCACATGAGACATCAGTGAAAAAATGAGTAGCTATAAGTGACATAAGGACATGGGCATGAGAGACATGAAAATAAAAGTTCTCTTATGCAAAAGAAATTGAGATAACATTGAGGAAGAAATTATATCTAGGAATAAAAATTGTGTGAAAGATCCATAATTTCACTTCCTATAACAAAAATAAACAAGGAAGAAAATCCTAGATACTAAATAATTTTCATTAAAAAGAAAAAGACTTTGTTATGGTATGACCAACACATAAAAATGAACATAGATAAATAAATCAATGTTATAATTGGTCTAAGTGTGGTCTATTCATATAGGCAGAATATGACCTAACCTATCTGGAAATAACCATAGTAAATAAACAACTTAAAATTTAACCCAAAAACCACACAATATTAGATAAAACTACAATTAGGGTTTTAAAACTTAAAATATAAACCTTAACCATGAGTGTAAAATGTGAGTTTACAATATTTAAAAATAAACCCCAACCCATAAGTGTAAAATGTGAGTTTACACTATATATTTAACAAGAGTACATTAGGTTTTTAAAACCCTAAACCCTAGGTACACAATCGATGAACAAACAGAGAAAAAAATGCAAACATGTTCTCTTCATAGAAAAAAAACAAATACCTTCTTGAAACAAATCCATGTCCAGAAGCAAATCCTTTCTCCGGAAGAACTCAGTAGAAACCCAGTATAAACTTGTAAATATAAACATTATTTAGAAAAAGGTTACATATGAGCTCAATACCTCAACCAGATAAAGGAGCAATGTAGACTTCCAAATGAAACTTTATAGTTATCTGGAATAACCAGTAATAAAGTGGTAAAATTACACCAACCATTAGCGTAATTTTACATTAGGCTAATATCGTAAGGAAACTCAACAAAAGTATGAAATAAATGAGATGTCAACGTTTGCAACTCAAGAGAAGAGCTATCGAAACTTGAAAACCAAGAGAAATGTGTAAGAAATTGAGTTAATAGTTTGAAATATAAATATACATATATGACAAATAAATACAAATATGTATAAACTTCTCTGCGGATTCTACCATTTACCTATTCTAATAAACGAATCCGCACAACGAATTCACCACCGAGAATTAATGTAAAATTCGTAAGGATTAACAAATTACAACTTTATACATTAATTGTGAAAGAGCGGTGTCCAGATATAGGATGCAGGGTCGAGAGGGCTCTGTGGGAAACCCCAGTGATGAACAAATGACCAAACAATTTGGCAGATGACATGATCATTAAAACTGGTAAACAAACCCTAATAATTTTACAATGTCGATTAAACCAAAGAAGAATCATAGTTGTTGCTTCCACTTTCATTGATTTCGTAACCAAGCCATGTGGAAGCGTGTGTGTTACCCTCGTGGCGTAATAGAGTCGGAATACATTTACAAGGACCATAGCGTAGGGTTAAAAAGTCTTAAGACTTTAATTTTATGTTGAAATATACAATACATTGAAAGTATATAATTCGAAGGTGATATATATATATACACGCCACAAACGGGAAGTGTTTACAAAGTCCTTTGTGCATACTTAGGTCTGAGCTTAAATGATGTCTAAGTACTTAAATGGTTAGTTTGTAATGGCTTATTAGGCTAATAAGTTAGAAGTAAACCCTTCAAATGGATTAGTAAGATAATTTTTCAAAAGGGCAAGGGTAAGACCCCATATTATTCTTATGACTACATTTTTTTTTGAGAACATATATATGTATATATGGTTTATCGAACACCATAAAAAAATATCAAATTGTTCGAATAATTTTTATAACAAATCTAAAGAAAAGGACCGATCTCTGAGATTATATCGTGATATTTAAAAGCATAATTAGTGAAATGAGTTTTGGAAGACTAAACTCCAAGAGCATAGGTAATTATAAAATTGAAAAACAAAAAGGTAGAAGACATGAACAAAGAACAAGAATACTTTGTGCTTAAACATATATCTTATCTTATATTTCAAATATCACAGAGGAACACGGGAAAATTATCATAATTGTATTATATTATTAGTAGGGAAGATATAACTATTGGGTATTGTATATAATTATAATGCATTTATAATAAAAAATTAGGTATGTTTAGAGAGGTATATCACAATCACTTACATTAGAAGTAAATGGTTAAGAAATGGTTGGGTAGGCTGAAAGAGCAAATTAGTTATGGAATACATTATTAGAATGTATGTTATGGACAACTAGACTCAATGGGAGAAAAAACTACTATTTGTAGAGTTCGCTTATTATAACAATTATCAGAGTTTAACCATAATTCCTCCTTATTAAGCTATGTATTGGACACCATGTAGGAAATTGATGAGTTGGGAAAGGTTGGAGGATAGAATAATAATAGGCCTAGAATTGGTTCGAGAAATGGAGGAGTAGTTAAGGCAAACTCAACAAATGTTAAACAAAGCATAGGACAAACATAAAATTTATGTTGGTGCACATATGATCGATCAAAGTCATGAAATGGGAGACCAAGTTTTTATTTGTATCCAACCCAACAAGAGAACCATTTGGTTTGGGGAAGGGACAAAGTTTTTACCTTGATTTATTGACCTTTTAGGATCAAAGAGAAAATTGGACCCATTTCCTATCATCTTGTACTACCATCCCACTTGCATGAAACTCGTGATGTTTTTTCATGTATTTGTTCTACAAAATTATGTTTCTAATTAATCTCACAAACTCTATTAGAGAGAATTGCGGGTCGCATACATGCGAACAATTATGGTCGAGTCATTATGCATATTGGACTGTAGAGTTCGACATCTCAGGCATCACTTTGTGGACTAGGTTAAGGTCTAGTGGGACAAGTATAACCTAGGGTTTTCTACCTAGGAGGATATAAAGACCATACGTTGAGGCTACCCCTCACTTTTTGACATATGTGATACCCATTTGACCTAGATAGCTACTTATGTTAAGCTCCTACTTGTATTTTCACGATGTTTTGTTTATGAACACCATGCAACATTGATGCATTTCTATTGGACATATAGAATTATATAAAAATCTTGATGAATTATGTTTCTATTGATTAAATATCTGATGTATACTTATGGGTGAAGATGTGAAGTTGGGTTACACTTTTTGCCCTTTTTTGAGGAAAAAAAAATTTTTTTTTTTTTTTTTTTGTTCTTCAACTTTCTGCAAGCCAAAACAATTTTTCTGTTTAGAATTTCATTTTACGATAAAAATAAAACTTGTCAGAAATTTTATTAGCTTTCTATTACTTATTTTTGGAATTTTTTTTATACACATTTGATATGTCAACTTAACATTTCTTTGAGTGTATGTTCTTTAAAAATCAAAGGATTCATAAAAAGTCATTTTAAAAAATGTTGGTGTATTCTTTGAAAACTTTGTGTTTTTGAGAAAAAAAGTGTGTTACAACAATCTAGACAGAGTCTACTTCAGTTTCATTATATTTACGAAACCAATTGACGCATATCATAATTACTAGAATTTTTTGAACTGATCCAATATGAAAAAACTGCATATTTTGAATATGTTTCGGCTTGCACAAAATTACTCAACATATTATTTATAAACTAAAAATCTAAAAACTACCTCTTACAAACGAAGGACCAATGTAATGCACCATAAATTTTTCAATTTTTTTTTACAATGTATTTTGGAAGATACACAATTTTGATTTCCTTTGAATCATAATGACCTTGAGGGTGTTTGCACCATTTTGTGAAAAATTAATTAAAATTAGTAAATATTTATGAAATTCCATAAAAGTTATATTTCGTGAAAGTAGATTGAATTTTGCAAATGCTTGTCTTGGTTCTGACAGTTAATTCATAAAGTTTCATGGAGTTTAATCAGTCCAAAGTTGAAGAAATATGTTCAGAGTTGAGCTACTGCGTAGTTGCAGACGTGTTAGTTTGGCTGAATTATTTTTTGCCCCGACGGCCCGTTAATTCTAACGACACAAAATTACGGTTGAAATTTTTACAGAAGTACAGTCGAACTTTTAATCGAATTTACGTCGGCCGGAAAATTCGATGAAGCCCCTCGAAAAAAACATTTCGCGGCTATATAAATAGCTGAAAACGGAATCATTATTTTCGCATAATTTCACACATTTCTTCATTTGGGCTGATTTTGCAAAGGGCTTTTTTTGGGCTTAATTTTCAAAGGACTATTTTTGGGCTTGATATTCAAAGGACATTTTTTGGAGGTATTTTGTTTTTAGAGATATTTTTTTAGAGGTTTCTGGGCTTAATTTTCAAAGGACATTTTTTGGACTTAATTTTCAAAAGACATTTTTTGGACTTAATATTCAAAGGAAATTTTTTGGAGGTATTTTTTAAAGTGATATTTTTTTAGAGGTTTTTTGGGCTTAACTTTCAAAGGACATTTTTTGGAGGTATTTTATTTTTAGAAACATTTTTTTTAGAGGCTTTTGGGCTTAATTTTTAAAGGACATTTTTTGGAGGTATTTTTTAAAGTGACAATTTTCAAGATGTTGGGCTTAATTTTCAATGGAAATTTTTTTGAGGTATTTTTTAAAGTGACATTTTTTTAGAGTACGTGTTTTGGGTTGAAGTAAATATTTTATAATGATTTTTTAAAATGAGTTTTTTTCTAACTTTTTAAATGAAATTTTTTTGCAGGACTTGGAAGGAAATATTCTGAGCTTCATTTCATTTTTAGAAAACATTTTTTTGGCGGATTTTTTAAAGTAAGTGTTTTGGGTTGAAGTATGTATTTTGTGCAAAATTTTTAAAATGATTTTTTTTTTTAAATTAAATCTTTTGTGATGCTTTTTTTAATTGAGTTTTTGTCTAAATTTTTGTAGGAAATGTTTTGAGCTTCATATTCAATTATCATGGGAAATCGAAGGAATTGCGAGATAAAATATGATCGAACAAGAGACCCTGAGGAACATAGAGATCAAGGGAGAGAATATCACAAAAAAAATAGAGAATAACACTCAAATATTGAAAGGGAAAATCAAACTCAACTAGAAGTTGAAGCAAGTATGTAAATGTATTATAAATTTGATATTTAAAATTTGACTAGTGTATTGTGAAACTTAATTTTTATTTGATGAACTAATTTGAAAAATATATTGCAATGTAAACAGAGAGAGATATTCCTCAAAACATTGATGATGAGATACATAATTTTGAAAGAGAAAGTGAAAGAGATATTGAACAAATGATTGAAGATGGTGAAAATGTTGAAAGAAATTCAAGTGAAGAAATTGAATCATAAGGTATGTGTGTGTGTGTATATATATATATATATATATATATATATATATATACTATATATATATATATATATATATATATATATATATATATATATATATATATGTTGAATGCGTATTATTGAAATTATACATATTTATTAATTTAGTTATTTATTGAATATGTAAACTTATTATGTACATTTAATTATGATATGTACAGATGAAATCAATATCGATGATGAGATGTTAGAAAATGTTGACACTCACACATATGGAGACAAAAAAGCTGACCATGTTATACGATATCGTGTTAATTACATTATTGATTTTTTCTTCAAAAATGAAACTGTGGCAGTTCAAGCCCAAATGTTGAAAAGTCTCTTAACATTAAGGAAATTAAAAGAAGCTACGACTTTATTGGGTATTTGAAAATCAACAAAAGATAACAAAATGAAGGAAAATGTGATACAAAATAGAAATAGTGCTCTAAAGTCAATTAGAATATCTAGAAAGAAAAGTGATTCAGATGCACGTAGAGCAATACAAATGGAAGTGGTTTCATCAAGTACTAAAGATAATTTCTTGGTAATATCTATGGCATGAGAATTAGGAACCTCACGAAAAAATTTGCACAAACATCGGAAATTTCGATTGCAAATAGATGTAAATGATGAACTCGCTTTTGGACACCTATTTGTAGGAAACCATACAAAGATAGACTTGGAGAAAATGTTAAAAAAATAATATATGAATATTGGATGAAAAATTCACGTGTTTCACGCAAAGAAAGAGATGTGATGCGAATAATAATATCACAAAATCAATACGAAGAACATGCAAAACATTTCTTGGACACTACATAGATAGAGTTATTCAACAAGTTCAAAGAAGAGAATTGTGAAATTGATGTCTCAATCAGTGCTTTTGTGCAACAACCAGGGTATGTAAAACCTATCACTATATGCGACACTTTTTGTTGTCGTTATCATGTGGAATTTCAGTTATATTATGACACATTCCTTAATTTTGGTAAAACATTTTGGAAAGGTTCACCTCCTCCTTCCACTATCCATGATTTCATATCTCAAATTCTATGTGGAAGAGAAATCCATGAATTATTTTACCAAAAGAAATGTGTTGGTGGTAAAAAAATGCGATGATTGTAGAAATTTGACTAAATTTCAAAACAAATATCGTATTGATATAAATGATTAATCATTGCCCAACATGAAAGTGAATTGGAAGTAATATGAATATATCCATACATCAATTGGTTCAAGTAGTACTACAAGTGCTAAAATAATTGATTTACAAGAAGAATAAATTTTGTGATAGATTTTTTGAGTAAGTTTGAGGCAAAAATTTAGAAATACACCAAGAATTCCCATAGAGATTGATGGTAGGACTTGCAATTCAAAAAATCCCATGAAATTTTTCTACCAGGGACCATTTTGTCAATAGTTGATTTTGCAGAAAACTACACATTTATTCCACAAAAAGAAACTCTAAGTGAATACTATCATTCTAACCAAGTCTCCATGCTCGTCCATATTCTATATAGACATGTTGAAAAAAATGTTGATCAAGTAGAAAGCACCAGTGAAAATTGGCATGTTATTAAATAATATCACTTTTATATTAGTGACGATCCTACACATGATACATATTTGGTACAACAATATTTTGAAGAGATTTATGAGTCCTTGAAAAGTCGTGGAATAAAATTAAATGAACATTGGATACGGTTAGATGGATGCATAGGTCAATTCAAATCTTCATGTTCATTCTTTTGGTTGTGTCGTCTTCATATGAAAACCCGCATTAAACATTGTTGGAATTTATTTGAGACTGGTCATGGAAAAGGAGAACATGACAGTGCAGGGGCATGTATAAAACGAGCGCTTCGAAGATATCAAACCACTCTGCAAACCAACTTGTCTCTGCTGAAGAAGTTGTTCAATGGTGCATCCCTGCACTAAGCCATGAGAATAATCGATCAAGGGAAGTACGAAGTACATTCAATTTAATTTTTATTGGATTTCTAATTTTAAACAGTACATTTATCACACTGATTCTCTTTGATGGTATTTTGATATCATATTTATATTCTTCTTTAAATTTTCCATATAGTTTTTTTTGGCATATTGGGATCCCAAATGTAGATATATCGATTGGAGCTGATGTTGAAACAATAAAAGGGACTCGAAAATTGCATTCAATTAAAACAAAGTTGTCCAAAAATGTGTTTGCATTGGATAAAAGAAAATATTCTTGTTTTTGTCATGTTTGCATAGACAATACAAAATCCAATGATGTTTGTGAAAACAAAATGTATCTAAAAGATTGGCAACATACATAACTAAATACAAAGGGGAAAATTTCCATTGAAAGATTTGAAGAAATGCAATCAAAGGAGACTACTATATCATCTGAAGGTGATCGAGTTTACGATCTTGTTAGAGAAGGTAACATTTCGATTTATTTCAAATGATAAAGATCTAGAAATAGATAATAAAATCAAGTACACATGTTAATTTTTCATATTAATTATGTTCTAAATTTAAATACATAAGTTTGTTTTATTGTGTAGGAGATGTTTTTGCTATAGTTGCACCTACTATCAACGATGAAAATGTGAAGTATTATTTTATGCATTGCACTGAACGAAAGATGAAATTATTAGAAAACTATGATGATAACGGGTTTACATATGACAGAGAGTCTATTATACTGAAAGGTTATTTTTTCCAAAAAACTAATCAAAGTGGGGATTTTTTTTTACTTTCAAGGCTATGATCCTGATGTCATAAGTTGTCAATATAGTCACTTGGTGTGTGCAACACACATAAAGTTGATAGAAGTTCAATAAAAGTAAAAAATGAAAATTAAGAAATAGAAAATGTTAAAAAGGCGATCATGAAAGGATCATTGAAGATGGCATTCCATTGGAATTTTTTTGATTGAACTGCCCAACAATTTCTTCTCTTTGGATTCATCTTTTAGAACTTCTAGAACTCAACTAAAAATTTAAATATCTTTTTATTTTATATGTACAAGTGTTTTCACATGTAAATTGTTTTGGTACATGTACACGAGTAATTTATACATGTGTACACATACACATGTCTAGATTATCTGGGTCTTTAACAATTTCATATATTATATGGTACAATTTGTCATAATGTCATTATTGCAAAATGTACATATCTGTGTATCTAGCATAGTTGATATAATACAAATTTGAAGTTACACAATTTTGTTTTAGATGTGTCTATTAAGTAAATTATAATATTCATTCTTGAATACAAAATGTGTGGTACGTGTTTTGTAATTTCCAGTTTACTATCAACAGAAAATAGATTTTCTATGTACATTAATGAAAAATGTTGCGTACTGGATATATATGTTTAAATAATGCAAATTTAAGATTTTATGATTGTTTGACACATCTAAGAACACCTAGAATTTTATGATTTTTTTTAGATATATACATTGATATTTATTGTACTTCAATCATTTTTACATATATTCAAACATGTACTTCAATCATTTTTATGTACATATATTCATGTGAACTTTTTGTTTATTTGTAACTTGGGCTAAAATATATTAAAAGCATGAAAAACTATACAGAGGCAATGGGAAGAGATGGAAAGTAGTGCTTAGCCTATCCCTACCTTGGTAGTGTTCAAAATAAACCAAGTTTGGGGCTGCCTCAAAGGGGGAAACCAACCCCTTAAGAGTGTATTCCAGTCTTGTAATTAAAAATATTCAGTGGCCCATATAAAAATAAAAGAGCTGAAGTATATCCTTAGTTGATAATCATGGAGTTCATTCATCTTTGTTCATCGCCTGGCCCTCTTCCTCTATCAGGCATCCGTATTCTCTAGCAATGGCTTCCTCCTCAGCTGTGGGTATTCGAGTTGGATTCAGAGTGGTCATATGGATGATGGGAGCGACTGGGTACTCGACATCATAATCTCTAGTCTAGACACCATCCAAGTCCATAACCCAAACGCCTATATCCTCCATCATGGGCTCATAACCTGAAAGAAGGTTGGTTTTCCTGTGTAAAGGCTGCACAGATTTCGGAATAGTGGATTTCCTGCATCCTCTTCTACCCTTAGGCTTCACCGGAGGCAAAAGAGTCTCCCCATGAATGTTATCAAATGCTTGAGGAGTCAGCACCTCATGGATATCAGATTCAGAGCCCTCGGTGGATTCCAATCGCTGGTCGTGGCCACGGTGAGAGCGGCCTGAAAACGCACCCCTGTAGTTACCTCTTATGCGTTTCTGACACTGGCATGGGGCCATGGTATGGATTTTGACCAACACTTTTTAGGATTATTTTTAGATTTTAAAACATCAATATGTATTTTACTTAAATATCACCTAAATAATAGACTTACATCCTAAAATTATATAACATTCACACACATGTTCAAATGCATAACATGTACTAATGTACATGTGTTAATGTAATTTGAAATTTCCATCTAGATTCTTTTTATATTTAACAAATAAAATGACAACTTGAGTTTTAAGAACAAAACATTATATCAAAACATGTGAGCACATGCCAAATGTAGTTCAACTATCCAAAATATACACATTTATGTGTAAATTGTAATTTAAAATTTCCATCTAGATTCATTTTATATTTAACAAATATAATGCCAACTTCATTTTATATTTAAAAAATATAGTGACAACTTGAGTTTTAAAACAAAACATTATATCACAACATGTGATCACATGCCAAATGTAGTTAAACTATCCAAAGTTCACACATCTATACATGGTTTGTAATTCAAAATTTCCATCTAGAGAGATTCATTTGATATTTAGCATTTATAAAATGACAACTTGAGTTTTAAAAACAAAACATTATATCACTACAAGGAAAATACCCTCTAGGGGATGTTTTTGAGGAACCCCTTATAAAAATACCCCAGACATCCGTTTCTAGCGGAAGTTACTAGAGGATATTGGCGGGCGGAGGTGTTTGCGGATGTATTTTGTACGGTGTGCTTATCACCGTAAAATTCACTGGTGCGTTCAACACGAGAAAGCACTAGTGCACACAAAACATTGGCACACCAGACACCGTGCACTCCGTACGCACTCGCCCAGTGCGTTTCATTTTTGTAGTGCACCGGCCCTTTACAACACATCCGAATCGGTGCCTCATAAAAGTGCGCGAAAACAGAAACCGCCCGGTGCGGAATGAAGAAAATGCATCGGTGCTCCCATAAAACCCACGCATTGGAATGGGATTAAATAAAAAAAAATTACGTCCAAAAAACTACATAAAACATTGGCACACCGAACACCGTGTGCTCTGTACACACCCACCTGGTGTGTTATATTACTATAGCACCTTCGTGCTTTATAGAATCCACACCGCCTCATAAAAAGCGCGCGAAAACAGAAACCACCTGACGCAGAATGACAAAAATGCACCAGTGCGCCCATAAACCCCGCGCACCGGAATGGGGTTAAATAAAAAAATTACGGCCAAAAAACCGCACAAAAAATTGGCACACTAGACACCGTGCGCTCTTTACACACCCGCCCGGTGTGTTACAGAGCATCTGCACTAGTGCCTCATAAAAAGCATATGAAAACAGAAACCACCCGACGTGGAATGATGAAAACACACGGGTACTTCCATAGAACCTCGCACACCGGAAGGGGGTTAAATAAAAAAAATTATGGCCAAAAAACCGCACAAAACATTGGCACACCAGACACCGTGCGCTTCATACACACCCTCCCGATGCATTGTATTACTTTAGCACATCGGTTCTTTACATTTTGTCTACATCGGTGCCTCATAAAAAGCACGCGAAAACAACAACCGCCTGATGTGGAATGAAGCAAACGCACCAGTGTGCCTATAAAATACCGCGCACCAGAACAGGGTTAAATAAAAAAAAAATTACGACCAAAAAACTACATTTTTCACTTTTGTTAGTGCTATAGATCTCTCAAGCACTGGTGCAATTTATCCTTATCGGAGCCTCCCTGACATCGGTGCTCCCATTGCACTCATTGCATGCACTACTGCTGTGCATTGCCCACCAATCTCTAGCTTGAATTTTGCAAAATGGTGGACAAATTTTCTTTTGAAAATCCTATAGCTAATATGCCTCCTCGATTAGAAAATATATAGGTATTTTTCTTATTTTTCCATAACTAAGCCTTCTAGCAGATTAGAATTTCAAATAACCTTAAAATTAACCATTTAAAAGGATTTTTTTTTTGTCACGTGATGCATTCGAGTCGTTTGGCTCGCACCGGTTTGCGGTGCTGCCTATAAATTTACAGGTCGCATCGCAGCCAGTGCTTATAGTATCCGCATTGGTTTCGGGGTGGTACCGATAGGTGCACCGATTTTAAGAAAATTTAAAAAGTGTAGTGTGGTCGTTTACCAGGTCGCACTGTTAACAATGTGTAATAGCGGAAACATGGTGCATTGACTAAATTATCTGCCCCGGGGCTGGTAATGTTATAAATGCATCATGTTGCCGCTATACCACATTATCAACAGTGTCACCTGATAAACCGGTGCTAACGGTATCCGCACCAGTTCCAGGGCGGTATTGAAGGCGCACCGTGTTATTTTAATTTTTTTTAAAAAGTGCAGTGCGGTCGATTATCTAGCCCCACCATTGACTTAGTGGAATAGCTGCGACATGGTGCATTGACCAAAATAGCAGCCCCAGGGCGTCTATTTTTGTCAGCGCACGACTTTCTGTATTTTTCCTGGGTCAACGGTGTGGCCTTGTAAAAGGTCGCACCGTTCACTATGTCACGATGGCAGGAGGTCGGTCCGTTGACTTAACTATACGCCCTAGGGCGTAGAGTTTCGTCAGTGCACCGCCCTCCTAACACTTTACATAGTCAATGGTGTGCTATAAATTATCCTGGAGCACCGTCCTCAGGGCGCTTAATATTATTAGGTGCACCGAGGCCAGTGAACTCCATAGAAAGACACACCGGTACCTGTGCGTGACTGTGTTTTTGACGCACCGACTGTTTTTTTTATTTTGTTTTAAAAAATAATTATATATGTATATTTCTAAATACTTGTCTCATTTAATTAAAAAAATGTGTTTAATATGTCAATCATTCAGAGACGTGAAAGGAGAGAAGAGGGGGAACAACAACAACAACAAGTGGAGCAGTATAACATGGTTCGCCTGTGGGAGCCATGAGAGAGGGAGAGAGATGCGTACCCTCACCCTATTACAGAAGCTACGCAGGGGATCCTAAGCCAGGTAGGCCTCCTCAAGTTCTATGAGGAGGCTACTTCCCTAAAGGGCCATATTTTGTTTTTGAGACATCTTATCCGAAGGTGGAATACCTAGCAACAGGCTTTCCGGGTTGGTATCAACCAGTGGTATATGCCCACTGAGGAGGATATATAATTCATTACAGGGCTATCAAGGAGAGGGGTAGATTTTCCCTCGTTCCTAGAGGTTTCGACTGGCTATGTAGCAAGGAGTTAGTTATTTTACTCCCAGAGATACATTGGAGAAAATGTACTGTCCCCTACAGAGTTTCGGGTTGCTGGAGGTTAGTTACGTATTGGTGCATTTGTTAGGGAGGAGGTGCAGTGTCTCTAACTTATCATTTTGAACATTTCGCACAACACCAATGATGGGCAACGCATTAGTTGCCTGCTCCTATATTATGTTGATTCTTTAATACAAGAGCCATGACTTGTCTGGTGGTCTACCATTTTTTTGTGGCAGTTCTGTACAACCTTAGATAGATGTTGTGCTCATGCACAAGGGAGGGTGAACTTCCATTTTTCTTCAGAGATTTTTCGTTTATTTTTTGAAAGGTTTCTAGAGACGAGGCCTACTTTTCTTCGGCAGTCTTGTAGGATGACATTTGAGGCACGTATGCACATGTGGAGGTAGATGATGCCCAAGAGGGGTGACACTGAGTTTTTATCGAGGATATTGCAGGATGCACTAGAGTTGCTAGCCAGCGTTTATGAGCATCCCTTCATTATGGTCCCCTGTCCTTACGCGGGTTTGGATTGGTGAGGGTGTGCCAACATCCTCTTCACAGCTGATAAGCCGCCAGATGATACGGGTAATATTACTGTTTTATATATTTAAATTTATTCTAGAATGTTCTTTAACTTGTTTTTATTAAATTGTGTAATGAAATTGTCTAATTATTGTTGTGTACTTGTATATATTTTGCGGACATTGGCTCTTTTGATGGTGAGGAGATGCCGGCACTAGTACCACATGATTCAGGTGTGGATCCTGATGATGATAAGGGAATGCTAGATGCTGAGGATCATCAGAAGGCCGGTGCTAGGCGCACTCGACTTGATGCTAGATACCAGATGAAGTTGGGCGACCAACTCAGTGCATTGATTTTTGAGGCGAGCATCAGGCCCACTCATTACAGATACATAGAGGCCAATGATAGGCTATTACAGATGTGGAAAGGCATACCGCATAACATTTACAACCTGATGCGACATGTCGTAGGAGTTACGACAACTTTTACGCAACTGACGAGGACTGTTGAATGTTATATGTTTGGTCAAGATGCAGCAGGTGATGGACAGTCCATGAGCAATGACTCTTCATCTCATGATCATTCACCTCACGCCACGTCAGATGAGCATGAGCCTCCACTAGCATCTAACAAAATTCATCATGGAGATGAGGTTGGACCATCAACCACATCCATTCAGCAGTCTGCAGCATCCATTAGTACTCATTATCATGAGCAGGCTAGACCATCGATCATTGAGGCTGCACCATTGACTGAGCAGGCCTCTACTAGTACTAATATTGATGTTGTACTACCAATAGCTGATCCATGACATTTATATTACAATTGTATATTTTTAACATTATTCAGTTATATATATATATGGTCCATGTATTTTATGTTCATGTTGCAGTTGTACTTAATTTACATGTTGGTGATCATCATGATGTGTATATTGTTAGGTCATGTTAGATATGTGAATTCAATATGTATGTGATGTTAGCATGAGTTATTTGAGATGAGATGTATATTTGATGTTTGTGTTGTGATGATGTTAATATATAATGTTAATTGTGTTTTGTTAGATGATCATGATCACGATGATGTTAGCGAATTTGAATGTGTTTTTTAGTCAAATATGATGTTTGTACGATGGTTATCATGAACATGATGTTTATTAATTAATTTAATACTAAATGATCATGATATTGTAAAATTGTAATATTTGTAATTCTAATTGTATGTACAATTCTAAAATTGTAATTGTAATGGTATATATGTAAATTTGTAAAATTGTAATTGTAATTGTAATTTTTTAATTTGTAAAATTGTAATTGTATATATGTAAAATTCTAAAATTGTAGTTGTAATTGTAATTCTACGTGAAATTGAAAAATTGCAATTGCAATTGTAATTCTAATTCTAATTGCATGTAAAATATTTGTAAAATTTTAATTGTATTACTGTGAATTGATTGTAATTGTATGTAAAATTCTAAAATTTAAATTGTAATTGTATGTGAAATTGTAAAATTGTAATTGTAATTGTAATTCTACTTCTACTTCTAATTCTAATTTTAATTGTAATTGTATGTAAAATATTTGTAAAATTTTAATTGTATTAATGTGAAATGAATTGATTAAAATTTGTAAATTTGTAAATTTTAAATAATTGTAAAATAGTAAATCTAGAATAATATGATTTATTGTAACATAATAAAGTTTAGAAAATAATGCAAATACATTCATGTACTTTAGAATTATCATTATTTTATTATGATCTTAGATACAAAAAAAACTAATTTATACAACACGCCATTGTTTTTGAGATCAACATAATTGCAAATTATCAAGTGAATTATTGATTTTAATATTAACACAATGCAAATTACCAATTAATTAAAAATACATATTATAATGTTTTGAAAAAAACATCTTAAAAGGTATAAATATTGATGAAATAACGCATGTACCATATCAATCTCAGTTCTCATGATCACCCTCATTATCTTCCAGCTCGCATGGCATGATAACACTATTGTTCTCAAAAATATGTTTTGATCTAGGGTCATGTGTCAATACGAACCACCAATCCCTATCCAACACATCTGGGTAAAAAAATACCTGGTTGCAATGTTTAGGGAAAACATAGGGCTCCTTAGCTTCATTCCACATCTTTCTAGAGTTAATACATATCAGCCTACTATTGCGATCTTCCTTTACATTATTCCGATCAAAGGTTTCCCACCACTTGCGCCTAAAAATAACACATTGGAAAGAAGAGAAATCCACTTCAATGATCTCTTGTATCTTTCCAATGTAACCTAACGTCCCTCGTACTAGGTTTTGATCACGATGGCTAGATCGACTAGATTGATCGAACTCGACTTCCACTCCACAATCTTGTGTGATGTTTCTAGCATCGACATTTTCTGTGCGAAAATGGTGTCCATATGCCCACATAGATGGGAACAAATGTACCTATTATAAAAAAGTTAAAAAAATCATAGTGTCATGTGTCTTATAATAACCCAACAGTTAAAATATGAAATGTAGATGTCTTAATATAAGTTTCAAATTTACATATAAATTAAAAAGATTATTACTGAGTTGCTGCACCCAATCCCTACGTTTAGCGCATCCTCTTCAACACACGGGTAATGATCGGTAGCACCATATTTCTCTTTGACTTGGTCAGCAACCAAACTGTTGGGGCATATTTTTGGCATATTTTCTTTTAAATGATCAGGATAAGGCACAATTCTACCATTCAACCATCTGAATTCTTTCCTGTCACTATCCCATTTCATCCTCTTTTGTTCGTACAATGCGACCCACGGTTGTGTCACTTCATAATTGTAAAGAAAAAATTTATTGATTGCTTCAATTTCTGCATTCGCTGATGAAATCAAACCAACATTATATAGTACTTAGAGATTAAAATATACATTATATCGAAGTTCAACATGAATATTAATTAATTTTTGTAAATTTGAAAAATTATAAGTCGCTTACTCTTTATCAAGCGCTTTTTTCCACTTGTTTGGAGCAAATCCCCTTCTCTTTTGTCTTCATCCCTTTCATCGTCCCAAATCACTGCACTTGGTCTATTGTCGATCTGATTGATGTACTCATTGGCATAATAGATAGACTCATACGATATGTACCCCTTTGCCATAGAACCCTCGGGTTTTTCCCTTTTTCAAACAAAACCTTTCAATTTCTTCATGTACCTCTCTAAGAAGAACATCCAACGACAAGAAAGCATCCCAACTAATTCAACCTCATCTACTATGTGGATTAGAATATGAACCTGTAAGTCCATGAAACTCGTCGGCAGTTCCTTCTCAAACATACAAACAATCTCAACTATCTCTTGAGGCCACCGTGGAATGCTAGCCACATGAATTTCCTTTGACGTGATCCAATGTACAAATGTAGATAATTTAGATATGGAACGTCCTAGGTCTTGAGGAAATTCATGTTTCACATGCCCACGCATGAAAAAAGGATAATGACACTACAAAGTTATAAACACGTGCAATAATATACAAAATTAGTTACGTTTTATGATCCTCACATGGGATAAAATTTATTAATATAATAAATAATAAAACCATGCTTTTGACATTATACGTACTCTTAGAAGATTCAAATGGTCATGCGATTTCAACCCCGACAAATGGTCATCCACAGTGAAGCAGCGCCGTAGTGAAGACCTGTATGAAGTTGGCACCCTCACACCCATTATGACTTCCTTTGCAAAAGATATATCATCATTTTTAAATTCCATGGGACATCACCTTCTTTGAAAAACCATGAATTAGAGGGACCAGTGCCTACCTCTGATCCCTTACTTTCTAATCATCTTGGCCAATGTTTCTTTTTAGTTTTTGAAGTAATAAGATCTTTCCTGACAACCAATATGTCACTTTGTTTCGATGATATGTGCCTCCATAAAGAAGATGAAACATTTTTAAATATATGAATGGGATCTAATAAGCGAGTAATCTTAAGATGCTCCCAATATGGGAGGTTATAAAAGATAGATTTCCTTTTCATCCCAATGGAAAATTTTTCAACATAGGTGTCGAAGAAATCTAGATCATCGAACATAGGCTCCCCATTTGAATCGAAAATTTCTATGAACTCCTCCTTCTCTCTCTCATATGCTCTAAGCCATTCAGCTGGTGTCATTATTAGAGGCCTTTGGGTTCTCTCTCGTTTACCATTGAAAGCGGATGCTACTCTTCTGTAAGGGTGTTCTTCTGGTAGGAATACCCTGGAGCAATCATATACTGTTTTTCGTAGGTCCTTGGACCATCTAGATTTCAGAGAAGGTCTACAACATTTACATCCAAAATACCTTTTTGTTACAAGACCTGCGAGATTATATTTGTATACATTAATTAATATTCATGGCACGTTAAAGAATATCATGAAGATCAAAGCAAATATTACAACAAATTAAATAACTAATATGTGAAAGAATATTGTTACGTATATAAAAAAATCAATAAATTAAACATGTAATTTACCAGAGCAAACTCATAAGCCTGGATAATCATGTGTCGTGTAAGCACATATGACATACAATGTAAAACTCCTCTCTGTTGCGATGGGTCTTGATACATCGTATACATTTATCCCATCCCATAATTCCTTCAATTCATCTACTAGTGGTTGTAAGTAGACATCCATATTCTTCACTTGTCTTCTACCAAAGACTATGAGAGCCAACACAAGATGTTCATTCTTCATGGAAAACAATGGGGGGATATTTTTATTTATCACTACTACAGGCCAAACAGAATAGTTGGTGTTCTAGAGGGAATATGAGTTGACGCCATCCATGGCTATGCTGAGTCATAGATTTCGTACTTCATCCTTGAATTTTTTGGGCCATATATCCTCTATATGCTTCATGGCTATTGAATCGGTTGGGATTTGCATAACTCCCAACTCACTTCTGTGTGAGGCATGCCATCCCTGCAACATAGCTAATTCTTTGCAACAAAAGAGCCTTTGAATCCTTGGGATTATATGCATGTGCCTCAATATCTGAAAAGGGGGACCAACACATGATTTACCCTTCTTTTTTGATTTATCATACCTGTCATGCCCACATTTCAGACACATCTCTTTGTCTACATATTCTCCTCTATATAGAATACAATCATTTGGACATGCATGATATGATATGTACTCAACACCCAACATTTTCAATAATTTATTTGCCTCTTCGAAGCTACCAGGCAAGACATTATCACTCGGAAGAACCTTATCTTTGAATAAACTGTAGTTAGTGATCATGGAAAAATATATTAGTAAATGTAAATTAATGTCGATATAATTATTAACGTTCATAAAATTTACCATTTGTAATGTTCATTGCAGTGTACTGATTATATTTCAAATTTATATAAGGGAGTACTTTATGGTAACTTACCTCAAAATTTCCGAGAAACATGCATTCGACAAGCCAAAATTTGATTTCAAGTTGTATAGTAACATCGTTCTCTCTAACTGGGTAGACTTTGACTGACCTCCAGGTCCAAAGAGAGGGGTGGTGGAAGCAAATTTAAGGCTTTCGAAAAAGGTGTCAACGATATGAGCATCATCCCCTAGCTGATCATCATTTTAGAATGCATCTAACAACATTGTCTCCATGGAAATCGTATCCCTTAAGTAATCATCCATACCAACCTTTATTTGATTGCCTCCATTGCCATCTTGTGAAGAAATACTATTGTTGTAGTCATTCCTAATTGGTGAATCTGGAGGTAGCGGGAATTGAATTGGTGGTTGATTCAACCATTCTTGGTATTGTTCCTCTAAGATTTTTTCTTTTAATTTAGTCTTCTCTCGATTTGACATTGTTGTGGGGTGTAACAGAAGATTGTAGGTAGGTCGTTCATCATCACTAGAATCCTAATAATTAAAAAAATATATTTGAACATGATAGTACAAAATATATGATATCAATTAGTAACCACGTTGTCAATATTGCATGATTATAAATTGGTTTGATGTTGAAATAATTACATATTAGTCAATATATATATATATATATATATATATATATATATATATATATATATCAAACAATTATAATTATAATTACCATCATTGTCCCGAGATTGTGGCTAGAAGATGCAATATTGTTACAATTGACAGGGTGAAGTGACTGTCCATTTGAATCATCTACCAAACGCGCCTTGCGGTATGCAGCTCCTGATAAGAACTTCCAACATTTTAGAGCAGTTTGAATATTTTGTGCATCTGAAATCGATGGTAAATCTGCATGAACCTACAAATTTGTATACATTATAAATTTAATTAAGCTATGCATGATTGACTGCATGGATAAAAAACATAAATTCAATTAGATAGTGAAAATATAAATAAAATCTGTTGCAAATATTACATCTCAAGATGGATAGGGAGAACTCCGCAATGGACTTTGAGAAATATTATGGAACGAGCTGGATTTTAAAGAATTGTCCATTCCATATAATTATGATATTTTCTCCCTTCATTTGAGCAAAAAATAAATAAATTTTGGTGCACACACCTAAATGTAATTGCGGTGCATAATGTACAGATCGCAGCACTGATGCATTTTTAGTAATGCGCACTGGTGCCATTTTATACCCAGATGCACCAATGCGGTTCGATTAAGGGATGCACCGGTGAAGAATAATCGCAAATAAAAAAAGCGCAAATCCATTTTCTTTAAGTTAAAAAAAAGCAGTAAATTGAAAAATGGGTGGCAAAATATTGTCGAAAATATAATTTCATAAAACATTTCTTTAAATACTAAACACTTTTCATTATTTTACTATTTTTGCAAAAAAATTCAGCCAAAGATTTGTAGGATAAATAACTGGAGCAAACAGAGCATGAGAGCACTATGGAGCAAGGAAATACGTTCGAAAAGAAGTATTCAGACAATCAGAATTCCAAACCTCTGGTTATTCAAACCTTGTACCATAGAGTTTCGTACGATGTGAGTAAAGTTTATTGTTTTTTTTTTAACTTTTTTTCTGTATTTTTTTTTATGCAGTAAAAGAAAAAATCAAAGTTTATTGTTTTTTTTAGTTTTTCTGTAGTTTGTTTTATGCAGTAAAAGAAAAAAATCGAATTTTATTGTTTTTTTTACTTTTTCTGCATTTTTCAGAAACAAAATTAAAAAAAAAAATCTATTTTTAGAAACAAAACCCTAGATTCTTTTTGTTTCTGCCCTTTCTTCTCCCTCTTTCTGTAATTTCAGAATTAAGGCTTTTCAATTTAGATTTATAGGGTTGGTATAGTCATAAGACATTCAAACCACGGGACGAATTGTATAGTCGGATCCCAATCCATGTCGCCCCTTGCGTGAATTAATTTTTTTTTTTTTTCCTCGGTGCACCCTGTGTAACATAGCGCACCGATGTGCTCTGTTATATAAGCGCACCGCGAAAGTACAGTGATTAAAAAAAAATAAAAAAAAATAATATATATATATATATATATATATATATATATATATATAATGTTTTTATCAGTGCGTCATATGTAACATATGGCACCGGTGCACTATTTCATTATGGCACACCGAGAACGTGCTGTTTCACCAAAAAAAATCCATTTTAGAAACAAACCCTACATTCTCTTTGTTTTTGCCCTTTCTTCTCCCTCTTTCTGTGATTTCAAAATTATCCCAGCACACCACAAAAGTACTATGATTATATATATATATATATATATATATATATATATATATTTTCTCAGTGCGCTATTTGTAAGATATGCAGCCGGTGCACTATTTCATTATGGCGCACCACGAAAGTTCTATTTCGAAAAAAAACTTTCAAAAAATACAAACTTTAAATTCTTTTTGTTTCTACCCTTTCTTCTCCCTCTTTTTGTGATTTCAGAATTAGGGATTTTCAATTTAGATTTATAGGGTATGTATTGCTAAATATAGACCTAAGACATCCAACTGATGGGACAATTTTCATAGTCAGATCCCAATCCATGTCGGCCCTTGTGTGAATTTAAAAAAAACAGATTTTTTTTTCATCGGTGCGCCTGGTGTAACCTAGCACACTGGTGTTTTGTATTGTAGAAGCACACCACATAAGTAATGTGATAAAAAATTAATTTTTATTTTATTTTTTATTGGTGCGCTATATGTAAAATATGGCACCGGTTTATGCTACAAAAGCTAACACTAGACGATTTTTATTATTTTATCATGTTTAATAGGTGCGGTGTTTGACATGTAATGCACCGGTGCTCCTTGTTGACATAGAGCACTGTATGGTCTATTATACTGTTTGTGCGGTGCGTTTCTAAGACACCCACACACCTATGTCAGTGCGTAAACCATGAATGGCACACCGATTTCTTGAGTATTTTTTTTACTTAAAAAGTTGACAATTTATTTATAAATATATTAATGAATAATATGGTACAGGTTTGAGATTGATAAAGAAATGACTGACAAGAGATCACGTAACAAAAATACTGATAACATATCAAGAAAAGCAAAAAAGGCAAGTTCTTTGTAAATTCTTTACAAAAAATATTATTTTTGAACTATATGTAAGTTTAACTAATATGTATTGATTATTGTGTATCATGCAGAGCCACAAAATGACGAAGCTCGATAATATTATTTATGATCTAGGACCAGAAGAGAGTAAAAACTTGATGGAAAATTTGCAAAAGGATGAATTAGGTGAATGAAAAAATACTATTGATCCAATATGAGTTTATTTTTTAAATTTTCATTAACAATATAATTAAAATTATTAGATAACATGTGTCAAACAGTCTATTAATTCACATTTGTTTAGTGTTCTACAAGGACCAACAACTCAGAAAAGGAATGTTGTTCTAAGAAAAGAAAAAATGTAGAACATGCAAATGAAAATGAATTGCTCCTTAGCTCATCTGTAGTGGTGCTGGAGGTTAATGAAAGGGGGGAAATATTTTACAAAAGTTTGAGGGATCTAGTGGAATGAATGTATAGACATTCTTTCCACTTACAATACAAAAACCAATCCAATGATTTCAAGAACCAAATTTTATCTAAACTACAGGAATAATTTCTAGAGAATTGGTCAATGAGACATGTCAGACTTTTAATAGCAAAAACGTACAACAACAAAAAACATGGAATGAAAAAGCAACATTCCTTTAAATGTTTGTCTAGAATTATTTATAAATATCACTTTTGTTATATTTTCTTTTCATATATCAATATTAAAATTAAATAGTTTATTTTCATGTTACATTTTTAGGAAGATTATGAAAATATTAAAAGATGAACGAGCTGATATCATAAATATGCCAGTAGGAATGTCCAAAAATGTGTACAAGGAGATGGTCAAAGAAATAAACAAAATTACATCGCGGGAGGAGCCATATCAACAACAACGTGCTTCAAATGTAGTATGTAATCATTGAATTTTTCGATCATTAGGTACAATAAATAAACAATTTAGCATTAAATATTAATTTTCAAGTATTTTCTTGGAACCCATTTAGCACATAAAACAGGACGACAAGGAAGAAAATGGTTGATATCTAAGTTTGTGAGTAATTTTTACTTCCTTATAACAACTTAACTAGATTTCATTTTTGTATTTTCTAAGTTGTTTTACAAAAATCATCATTGAATGTCTTCAAACAGGTGCTAACATACAAAGAAGAACCATACGAGGAATTGATTGAAATTGGGTTAAATATGGGTTGTGAGTATATGTTGGCATATCAGAACTTAATTGTGGAATTTGTAAGCATCTATCAATCTTGTTTTACTTAGTTCTGTCTATAATTAATAGAAAAAAATATTTTATATTAAATATATGATTTGTTATGGGGTATAAAACTTGCAGGAAACAAAGTATGGAATTGCGCCAACAGATGAAATCTTGCAACATGGCATGTTACATGGTTTTGAAAGAATGTGTATAGTTTATGAGTTAATTATTGCAATGGTACGTCATTTTTTTTCGATTTACATTGATGTATATTATCTAATATTGCAATTTTCATTATTATCACCAATGTATATACACTCATTACAATTTATTTTTATGTTTGTAGATGGAAGGTGAAGAAGAAGAAAACAATCAACACCGAGAACAAAACATTCCTGAAAATAACCCAAGTCATGGAAGTAGCTCTAGCAGTGACAACAGTTCAAGCGAAGAATGATGATCACTATGTTTGGATATCAAAGCAAGGCGTTGTATTTTTTGAAATATGTCCGTGAAATCCGAGATTTTCTTTAATGTAATGGAAATAGTGTCCCAATTGAAAGATAAAGGGATACCAATAACTGTCCCATTTTGTATGACAAAGATGTCTTATTCACACACACACACACACACACACACACACACACACACAATAAATTATGTTTTAATTTATTCTATTGCGTTCTCCATTGTCGTTCTCAAATGCACTAATAAAAATTTAATTCATATGAATATTTTTATAAGATATATATTTGTCGACTTTTGATGAATAATGAATTTTAAAAAACCACAATAATTATGATATGATATAAAAAATTAATCCAAACCTCACATTAAAATGTATTAATAAAAATTTAATTAATATGAATATTGTTATAAGATGTGTCGACTTTTGATGAATAATGAATTTAAAACAATCACAATAATTGCATTGTCACATGTCGATGTTTCTAAAAAATACAAAATGAAAACCAACGTGTGTCAGTTACTGTACACTGGTGCATTTGTATTCTTAAGCACATCGGTGCGTTTTTATGACCTATGGGCATTGCACAAATACCAAAACCAATTAAAAATATCGAGGTGTTTGTGCGGTACGACGCACAGGTGTGTTTTTACGACCTATGGGAACTGCACAAATACCAAAACCAATTAAAAATATTGAGGCGTTTGTGTGGTACGACGCACCGGTGCGTTTACGTGTCTATATGCACTGGTGCCATTGTACGACCTATGCGCATCGCTCAAATATCGATATTAATTATAAATATCGGTGCGTTTGTGTGATACTATGCACCGGGGCGTTTATGTGTCTATATGCAATGGTGAATTTGTACAACCTATGGGCACCACACGAATACCGATACCAATTATAAATCTCGGTGCATTTGTGTGATAGTGTGCACCAGGGCGTTTATGTGTCTATACGCACTAGTGCATTTGTACAACCTATGGGCACCGCATGAATACTGATACCAATTATGAATCTCGTGCATTTGTGTGATATTGTGCATCGAGGCGTTTATGTGTCTATACGCACTGGTGCATTTGTACGACCTATAGGCACCACACAAATACTGATACCAATTATAAATCTCGGTGAATTTGTGTGATACTACGCTCCGATGCGTTTCTATAAGTCTACAAACCAGTGCGTTGATACAACCTATGGGCACTGCACAAATCCCAAGACCAATTAGAACGGCCCCATGCATTGTATCACCAACATTATGCCCGGTGCGGTTTAATACCTTAACGATCTGGTGCATTCTCCTTCGACCGCCTCGAGGCGCCTACTACATGTATGCACTGGTGCGTTAAATCTTGAGTAGAGCACCGATGAAAAAACCATCCGTAATAACCTCCGGCTGCCCATTTTTTTTTTGTGTTGAATTTTTGTTAAAAGATCCGCCAAAACCTCCATAACCATAAACGGATGTTGTAGAAAATGTTTTTTTTGAAAATTTTGGCCAATTTTATAACACTGAAAACCTCCTTTATTACCTCCGCTAGAGGGTCTTTTCCTTGTAGTGTATCACAACATGTGAACACATGCCAAATGTAGTTCAATCATCCAAAATATACACATTGTGAAAATGTAATTTGAAATTTCCATCTAGAGATTCATTTTATATTTAACAAATAAAATGACAACTTGAATTTTAAAAACAAAATATTATATCGTAAAACAAAACATTGTATCACAACATGTGATCACATGCCAAATGTAGTTCAACTATCCAAAATATACACATGTATGTACATCATTTGTAATTCTAAATTTCCATATAGAGAGATTCATTTTATATTTAACATTTATAAAACCACAACTATCTAAAAACAAAACATTATATCACAATCACATGCCAAATGTAGTTCAAACATCCAAAATATACACATTGTGAAAATGTAATTTGAAATTTCCATCTAGAGATTCATTTTTTATTTAAAAAATAAAATGACAACTTTAATTTTAAAAACAAAACATTATATCACAACATGTGATCACATGCCAAATGTAGTTCAGCTATCCAAAATATACACATGCATGTTTTTTTTAATTTGAAATTTCCATCTAGATTCCTTTTATATTTAAAAAATAAAATGACAACTTGAAATTTAAAAACAAAACAACTTGAGTTTTAAAAACAAAACATTATATATCAGAGCCTGTGATCACATGCCAAATGTAACTATCCAAAATTTAAAATCATTCTTGATAAAAGTAAATGTAGTTTAAAACTATATCTAAACAGTAAAATATGTCCAAAATTTGTATCACATGAACAATAAAAGTAAATATATATAGTTCAATGTATAGTGTTACAAGTATCAAGTTATAGAAAAGTAAATATGACTGCATAGAGAAGACTATATATAAAAAAGTAAATTTAAGACTAGATCCATCAAATAAAATGTTGCACACATTTTCATCATCAACCAAATATAGATGGATCCAGTGTCTCTTCCAGCAAAGTCCCGAGCCTTGTGCTATCCTCTGAAGAATGGGGAACCTATACACAATGTGTACAAACATTAAAATTTAATGTTTTGAAATTGAATGAGAATATAGAACTCATGTAAAAAAAAAAATGAAATAAAAAAATTCATGCAATCCCTCATGTGGTTTTCTCTCCATTGTCTTTTGTTGCTCGTCCATTAAAACATCCTCCACAGTAACATCTTCCACAGTAATCTGTACAATATACATGTACAAGTATATATATATTAAAAATTTTCAAATGAAAATGCATATAAACTAATTTTCACTAATATTAAAAAAAAAAAGTTAGACAACTTGTTCAAATGGCGTGGATGTTCCTATCTCCATCATACACTCCATCGTTAGAGTCCTTGGAGAAGGGAAATCATCTCCAGAAACCTAAAATTCAAAATTTTAAAACTATAAAATAACTCAAGATCTAGATCTCATTTTATAATAAATTTTTTTAACTTCAATTTATAACTTAAACTTATAAGTGAAAAATTGAATACTTGTGATGGTGGATTGGACACATCTCCTAAGGGTGGCTCCAAAAGAAAATCTGCAGAAACCTAAAATTCAAAAAATTTAAAACTATAAAATAACTCAAGCTCTAGATCTCATTTTTTAATGAAAGTTTTGAACTGCAATATATAACTTAAAAACATATTTAAGTGAAAAATTGTTCATACTTGTGATGTTGGATTTGACACATCTCCTAAGGAATAAGAAGGTACCTCCATCGCAAAAACATCGGATGGAATCAGAATCTGTTAACATTTAATTATATACATGTACATGTGTACACAATTATTTTTTTAAAAATGTCATCACGTTCCGATATATAATAATAGATTAAAATAATTGTACATCATCATGTTCATTTAAAAAACACTAACATGTGCTAACATATCATCTTGATGGTGAGAACCATCTTGATTGTGTGATGGATGGTAAGAATCATATTGATTGTGTGAAACTGAGGCTTTGACCGCGATATTAACATCTTCGTTCATCAAGCGTGAGAACTGCAAATGGTGTTCACATATATGATACATTTTTGTTAGATATATATATATATTACAAATTATACATGTGTTAAAATAATCACCCTAACCATTAACACATACCAATCCCATGCCCTCTTCCTCATGAATGATTAGGTCCTGCCAACCATTGTGACAATTATTTGCATATGTTTTGAGATCTTCAACACTCATGTTGTATATATCATCATCTGTATGATACAAAAAATTAGCACGTGCGTTCTCTCGTGCTATTTGTCGATTCAGACAAACTTCAATTCCATCCAGTCCACTTTGAACATTGTCAATGATGACATCTCTTACTTCTCGACTAATTTGAGAAGTGGCATCGATCTCTGATAGCAAGTTTTCCACATGAAGAGGTCGACTAACCAATGGTGGCTCGGGGCAAGGGATCTCAACATCATGCTTAGCGCCCCTACAGTCATATAATCGACCTTTCCCATGACCAAAAAATTCAGAGGGAAGGTCATTATAATTGGGTTTCATTCCCAAAAAAAATTATTCATAAAATATTTTTTCAAAACAAAGTGAAACCTTGTCGTTCCATGGTAGTATTCCATAGGCAGAAAGGTGCCTATCATACAAATGACGAGCTATATCAGGGTGCTTGAAAATTTTCACTTTTAGCATCTTTCTTTTCAGCCCTTCTTTGAAATTAAACATAGACTTGGCTATTTCTGTTGTAATTCTTTGTTTAACAACCTCCTAAGTATCAAGACCCATCACTGTTTCCTTTCTTTTTCTCATCACTTCTACAAAAGTATCAGTGGTTGGCCCAAGCGTTTGGCACACATCTACTAGTTTTCTTAAGGAGTGAGTAATTATTTATAAGCTTTCTCGACCCTCAACAAGGATTTCAAAGACACAAGAAATTTATTCAATTTTGAATAAAGATGTTCATACCTTTGTAATGTGCATTGCTGCATGTTTGTTTCCCAAAGTATATCGGAAATGTCAGATAGATAAGTCATGGTTGGTGTATAACCTTCTTCTTGAATAACGCATTATGTCCTATGTATTTTTGGAGCAACATTTTCACCCTCTGCAACAATATATAAAATTTTGTATAAATAAAAAAACATGTGAATATATTTGTACAAATTGAATGAAAATAATGTTCAGATTGATGACCACATCGATATGGTTGGCCAACATCATGCCCACCCTGAGACTGTTGAGAACCAGAATGACCACCGATTGGTTGAGAACCAACATGACCACCCATTGATTGGCCTTTAGGGGAATGCATATCACCACCCTTATGCAATTGGCCACCACATATTGATGGGCCTATAGGGGAATGTGTACCACTACCAACCTCACGCGACGAAAGCGAAACTTCATAAAAAAATATGAATTGATAATCAATTCAAAAATACATTCATACATATAAATACATGTACATATGATTGATTAAATTGCATGAACCATGGCCATGCTCCATTGATGAATTAGATACTCTTGTTCTCTTAACTCCTAAAAAATAAAAAATGAAATTTATCAAAAACTAATTTAACTCACAAAATTGATAAAAAATCAATTCCATATGTATACATGTATGTACATGGGGATAAAATTATATATATAGTCAATAAAAAAATTAATTCCACATGTATACACACATGTATGTATGAAGATAATATTATATATTCAAATGTCCTTTAAAAACATGCACATTTAATATAAATACCATGAACATCCCTCGATCTGTGATCCCCCTCTCTCGTAGAGGCATGAGATTCTATTGATCTTCGCCTTTCATCCTCCATGATATATATGGATATCTACAGTGGAAATTTACAATTATTTTGAAATTACTATTTAAATTAAATTCAAAAGGTTTCAAAAAATTAATGTAATTTAATACACAAATTATGTACAACACAACTTTCAAAGCACAAATTGATGTGTGAAACTCAATTTAAACAATTTTTTTTTGAAGTCCTCACATTTTCGTTTTATAAAAATGTGAAGTTCACCAAGTTATGCTTACATGGTGGAAGCACACTTGGTATATAATTGAAAAAAGCGCATGGTCATTAAAAATGACGCAATTTTAAGTAAAAACACACACACATATCAAAGATATGTTACAATGTCCATCAATAAATTTTGAAGGAGAGCGTCTCTACACTAATTCATCCCTGAGAGATGAATATTGAATTGAAATTGCCCCATATAATACTAATTCTACTATTAATTCATCTTTGATAGATGAATATTGAATTGACATTTCCCCACACAATAGATCACCAGACATCTTATTAACATTTGCATAATGTATTATACTAAAAATTTGAAATTGTCCAACAATATTGTTTTCTTTTCTATGCGGTTCTTTTAACCTCTCCTTCTTAACTTGGTACACATATTTCATCTTGTTTCACACAAGTTTAGAATTGGTGAAAACTAAAATTCCATTTGATCCATACTCAGCTATTCCCAAGCCTTCTATCAATGCAATATAATATGTCTCATTGTTTGTTGTTCTTCCGGTATTTTCATTTTCCTTTGGAGGAATTTTTTAGTCGCAATATTGAAAAACACATATGTAATCACTGCTTTCCCTAGATTGGGATAGCAAGAAAAATCTATGCATAATTTCCATTTTTCAACCATTTTTAGTGGGTTTTTTGATCCCTAAAAAGAAATTCAATAAAATATATTAAATTAACATTTATAGCAAATGAATGAGAGAAATGACATGTAAATGGTTTTTCTTAAACTTTATGGGTGAAATTACATGTACATGGTTCCCAAAAACACTAGCAAATGCCTTAAAGTTTATGGGAGAAATGTCATGTACATGGTTTCCAAAAACACTAGCATTTTACTTATTACAAATGCCTTAAATTAGCACTAGCAAATGCCTTAAATTTTATGGGAGAAATGACACATGTACATGGTTTTCCTTAAAGTTTGCATTAATGGATGAAAGGAGAAATGACATGTACATGATTTGCCTTAAAGTTTGCCTTGAGTTTATGGGAGAAAGCCTTGAGTTTGTGGGATAAATGACATGTACATGGTTTGCCTTAAAGTTTGACATAAAGTTTATGGGAGGAATCACATCTATAAATGACATTCCTTAAAGTCTTCCTTGCCTAGAGTTTAAGGGAGAAATGACATGTACATGGTTTTACTTAAAGTTTTCCTTATAGTTTATGGGAGAAATGATATAGAAATGACAAAGAAATGACATGCTTTGAAATTTTCCTTGAGTTTATGAGAGAAATGACACATGTACATGGTTTGCCTTAAATTTTATGGGAGTAATGACATATAAATAACATGAAAATGGTTCCAAAAACACTAGAGAATTCCTTAAAGTTTATGGGAGAAATGACATGTACATGGTTATCCTTAAAATTTTCCTTGAGTTTATGGGAGAAATGAGAGAAATGACATGTACATGGTTATCCTTAAAGTTTTCCTTAAATTTATGGGAGAAATGACATAGAAATGACATGTACATGGTTCCAAAAACACTAGAAAATGCCTTAAAGTAAAGTTTGCCTTAAAGTTTATGGGATAAATGACATGTACATGGTTATCCTTAATTTTTTTCCTTTAGTTTTTGAGAGAAATGACATATAAATGACATGTACATGGTTCCAAAAACACCAAAAAAATGCCTTAAACCAAGTATGCACATAAGTTTAAATTGGTATGTTTATTTATGAACTTAATTGAAATAAATATGCTGCTAGAAATGAAAATATAATGATAGGTTATACAATATGGATGTAGACTAATGTTTAATATATGCATGTATGTCTGGTGGAGTTGTTGTGTGCATGTGAAAGTTGTGTGAAGATGGAGTTGTGTGCATGTGAAAGTTGTATGACGACAATTATGCTTCACACAGAAATGAAAATATACATGGTTATCCTTAAAGTTTTCCTTGAGTTTATTGAAGAAATGCCTTAAAGTTTATGGGATAAATGACATGTACATGGTTATCCTTAAAATTTTTCTTGAGTTTATGGAATAAATGGCATGTACATGGTTATCCTTAAAGTTTTCCTTAAATTTTGCCTTGAGTTTATGGGAGAAATGGGAGAAATGACATGTACATGGTTATCCTAAAAGTGTGCCTTAAATTTTATGGGAGAAATGACATAGAAATGACAAGTACATGGTTCCAAAAACACTAGCAAATGCTTTAAAGTAAAGTTTTCCTTAAAGTTTATCCTTAATGTTTGCCTTGAGTTTATGGGAGAAATGGGAGAAATGACATGTACATGGTTATCCTTAAAGTTTATGGGAGAAATTACATAGAAATTACATGTACATGGTTCCAAAAACACTAGAAAATGCCTTAAAAGTTTTCCTTAAAGTTTAACATTAAAGTTTGCCTTGAGTTTATGGGAGAAATAGGAGAAATGACATGTACATGGTTATCCTTAAAGTTTTCCTTAATGTTTATGGGAGAAATGACATGTACATGGTTCCAAAAACATTAGAAAATGTCTCAAAAGTAAAGTTTTCCTTAAAGTTTATGGGAGAAATAACATAGAAATGACATGAATTTATGGGAGAAATGACATAGAAATGATATGTACATGGTTTCAAAAACACTAGGAAATGCCTTAAAGTTTATGGGAGAAATGACATGTACATGGTTATCCTTAAATTTTTCCTTGAGTTTACAGGAGATGACATAGAAATGACATGTACATGGTTCCAAAAACACTAGCAAATGCCTTAAACCAAGTATGTGCATAAGTTTAAAGTAAAGTTTGCCTTTAAGTTTATGGGATAAATGGCATAGAAATGACATGTACATGGTTCCAAAAACACTAGAAAATGCCTTAAAGTTTATGGGAGAATTGACATGTACATGGTTATCCTTAAAGTTTGCCTTGAATTTATGGGAGAAATGACATAGAAATGACAACTACGGGAGAAATGACATAGAAATAATATGTACATGGTTCCAAAAACACTAGCAAATGCCTTAAAGTTTATGGGAGAAATGACATGTACATGGTCCGCATAGGTTTAAATGACATGCACATGTAAAGTAAAGTTTGCCTTAAAGTTTATGGGAGAAGTAACATAGAAATGACATGTACATGGTCAAAAACACTAGCAAATGCCTTAAAGTAAAGTTTTCCTTAAAGTTTATGCGAGAAATGACATGTACATGGTTCCAAACACACTAGCAAATGCCTTAAAGTTTATAGGAGAAATGACATGTACATGGTTATCCTTAAAGTTTGCCTTGATTTTATGGGAGAAATGACATATAAATGACATGTACGGGATAAATGACATAGAAATGACATGTACATGGTTCCAAAAACACTAGTAAATGCCTTAATTTTTATGGGAGAAATGAAATGTACATGTTTTTTCATAATTTTAAATGACATGTACATGTAAAGTAAAGTTTATGGGAGAAATGACATAGAAATGACATATGCATGGTTCCAAAAACACTAGCAAATGTCTTAAAGTAAAGTTTTCCTTAAATTTTATGGGAGAAATGACATGTACATGATTCCAAAAACACTAGAAAATGCCTTAAATTTTATGGGAGAAACGACATGTACATGGTTATCCTTAAATTTTGCCTTGAGTTTTTGGGAGAAATGACATAGAAATGACATATAAATGACATGTACATGGTTCCAAAAACATTAGAAAATGCCTTAAATTTTATGGGTGAAATGACATGTACATGGTTATCATAAGTTTAAATGACAAGTACATGTAAAGTAAAGTTTGCCTTAAATTTTATGGGAGAAACGACATAGAAATGACATGTACATGGTTCCAAAAACACTAGCAAATGCCTTAAACCATGTGCATGGAGTTGTTGTGTGAATAATTACGTTACCAAAAGAGACTATATTAAGTTCTTAGGAGAGGAAATTAAAAATCAGGTAATCAATATAAATCTATATCTCAATAAATATCAAATCAATATTAATCTCAATGCATATCCAAGTTTGCTAAAAAGAAAAAGGCTTGAGAAAATTTTACATAATCTAAGTACTCAATTAAATTTTCAAAATGTTAAATCTATTTCTAAAATAATATTTCATTGTATTAACCAAAAATAAAATAATTACATTATACCAGCTCAATCAAGCTCAATTATGGAAATCCTCAAGAAGCCCACGCTACAAAAACATAGTTTACACAATACGTTTTCACCAACAATAGTTTTATCGCTGCATTTTCATCTAGGACAAAGCAGTATTGACTTGAGATTGTTTTCCATTTTACTGTTGTGGTTTGTTGAGGAGATAGGTGGTCTAGTTCACTGTTTAAAGAGATTAAATTTTTTTTAATGCAAAAATTGGTTGAAGACAACAATGTTATAGTGGACTGATGTAGATATGCATCACATTGACTGCAGGATTGAGAGACACACCCTGTAGAGTGATGCCACTCTCAAGACTGAATAGATATTTTTTCCACCTCTGTCTCGACCTCATTAAAATCGCACATCTGTAAAGCTCATGATGTCAGGAATAATACTTGTTGACTCCTATATAACTGATGCAACATCAGGAATAATACTTCTATCTATAATATAGATAAGCCATGGCAAACAAAGCATGCTAAGTTCATATGATAGGACCAGTATTATCAATAAATAAATGAAACTGGTATCTAAGTTGCAATGATTAGAAAATTACACAAATCTAATATAGATAAGCTATGGAAAACAAAGCATGTTGAGTTCGTATGACATGACCAATATTATCAATAAATAAATGAAACTGTTATCTAAGCTGCAATGATTAGGAAATTACACAGATCTTAAGTGTAATGAATAAAAAACATCAATGCTTATTGGTTACTATCCCTGATATCGGTTACAACTTCTATGACTTATTTACTTGCCTCCAGATAGCTCCTAGCCAACCAACAAACTCCAATCCACGTTTTAGGTCTCAGAAGCATATTAAAGCAAGTAAGCAATTAATGAAGTTTGTCCATGAAGAAAAGGAGATTGTTTTATTTTCCAGTTTACTGTTGTGGTTTGCTGAGGAGATAGTAGGTCTAAATACGCAGAAAGACTCACTATTTAGAGAAATTGTATTTTTTTAATGAAAAAATTAGGTGAAGACAACAATATTACAGTGGACTGGTGTAGATCTGCATCACATACTGAATAGAGATTTTTTCCTAGTATATAACAAAGGAATGTAGTGGCTTATTTTACATCACCATTCATCTGACTACTCCTAAACAATCTACATTTTGGAGACCTCACAGTTCACACTCGTCCAATCTCTGACAACATCTGCCTCCTACATTCTCGACTTTTGTTTCATTTTGTGAAGAATTAACATTTTTTTTGTCATGTTACGCACCATACATGATGCATAATTTATCCATAACCTTCCCTCCCTTCAGATTTACATTTTTAAATCGAGAGCGGGATAATGAAATTTTCAATTGATTTTTTTGAAATGATCATGTTCCCTTCTAGAGATGTGCTCAAGTGCAGATCTTTTCTTCACAATACACACCAAAATATAGGATTGAAAACTAATTTTTGAATTTTCTCATGTGATTCGAACGTAGATCATTTAGACTACTCTGTTTTATACCATGATTTTATCACTATGCAGTTGCAGTTGTGCGGTTTTATGTAAGCCTTTCTACAATAACTCATGAAAAATCACGTTTTTATAAGACCCTTGCATTGGTGTGCGTACTAGATCATATCTTACAATTTGTTTTTCAAATTCCCATGTGATCTGTGGCTCTCAATATCTCACTCAGGTAAGGATTCGATACACCAAATATTTTGTAGAGACTCAACGCACAACAAGTCCTATGTATTTCCTCTTTTTTCCTATTTCAGGTTTTGGTTAAAGTTTACAGAGGACAAGAGAAAGAAGGACTTTAAGATTATTTTCAATTTTTTAGGTATGTCATTCTAGAATGACTAAATGTAGTGTCTTATTTTACATCACTATTCATCCATAAACAAAGGAATCACATGAAGGAATGAAAGGTTTTTTTCTACCTGGAAATTCGAGAAAACGAGAAGATGAGGCCACAACGAGACAACGAGACGACCAAGCCGCAGATCATCGAGGATGCAGATTACAAATAACCTGTGAACATAGAAAATAAAAAATAAAAACCAGAAAAAAACAATAAAAAAAAACCATAAACAGAACAATTCTCACCTTCGCTTGCTCCCCTCCTCGCCCCTACAACAACGAACATAAATAGAGCTCCCCTACAAAAAAAACATAAACAAAGTGAGACTGAGTGAGACAGAGTGAGAAAACAATGGTAACTAACCAAGACAGACAATAGAGTGAGACACCTGAACGGTTACAAAACCGAAACTTGTTCCAGTCCGGCGAAACATATATTTATAAGAAATAGTTTGGCCGAATTATTTTCCAAAGTTCTGCCGGACTATTAGTTCGACCGAAATTGTGTTGCCGATTTTCCCATTTCCAGCCAAAAATATGTTTACCCATGCTTTCAATGCGCCGTAAATGTAAATGACAGAACTAGTTCGGCTGAATTAATTTCAAAACTTCGGCTGAATTGTTGGGAAAATGAAATTTCCAACTGCGTTTCTCATGAAAGTGTAACCCACCTTTGCATTTTACCCTAAATTCAATGTATTATCTATATGATGTATGACTTATTTGATTTATGATTTATATAATGTATGACTTAGTTCTAGCACGTTGATGTTAATTGAGAAATTTTTGTACATGGATACATGATCTAATAATATGATGATTAGGATCTCATGCATATGTATATATTTTTGTTGTTTATATCCTTGGATAAGAACTAACATGTAGATTTGAAGGGGCCTATGTGATAGCCAAAGGTCCATGCTAGTAACTAGTGGATATTAAGACATTCAACAAAGGATAATATAATGTAAATTATTTTATTATATTTTGTATTACTTGATATGCACTATTATGACATTGGGTAAGGTGCAGATTGAAGGTGACATAAATGCTTGATTGACTTATTCGATGAAATGTATCCAAGTCAGTGTCGCAGTGTGGTCCATGTTAGGATGCTGACCTTAA